>ML262778.1:1010-34616 GCA_005239495.1 Nicotiana undulata
ATGAGGGTGTAATTCGATTGAGAAGCATACTTGAGCCTAATTATTAGTACCAACCAAATCCATTAGTCTAGATGCTTAAATAAAAAATGGGAATTATGAATATGAGCAATTTAACTTGTGTTTAAAGTAGTAGGACCTCATTGAGTGATTATTTTTGATTTGCTTGAGGACAAGCAAAAGTCTAAGTGTTGCTACCTTGAATGACTCCTAGCAGATACTGATCCGAGTCTAGAAAGTACCAGGACCAGATGTACATGGATCAGCACAGAAAGTGCAATGTGTAGTATGAGTATGTAATACCCCGTACATTCGGATTAAGTATGGATATGTTAAATGGGTATTAATTTAATATACCAGACATATGAAGTCCAATCGTGATGAGTATGAGTGAAAATAGTTGTTTTAAAATCAAGATAGAAAGTGAGGTGCATAAGATTCGACAAAATCGACTAAGTTTACAGAAGGTCCGATTTCCAGCAAAGTTTAGTGAAAATGTGTAAGGAATTTGGGAGAAATCACAATACGAAATTCTAGTCCTTTGAAATAGCATTCCAAAAATATATTACAGAGACCGAACGGATCTCTTTGCAAAATGTTATGAGCATTTTACAGAACAATACGCAATCTCTGCGCCCCGACTGCGGCCGCGCACATGTGGCCATGTTCCTACCATTTTCCGCAGTCAGGTGCATGGTCAAGCCTACAGGTGCACGGGGGAGCACTTGGGGAGTCATTTTTAAAGCACTATTTTGTCCCCCACAACCCCAAAACATAAAAACTTGCTCTAGAAAGGGGAGCTCTCAAAACCCTAACACCTTAAGGGTCCCTCCACCACCCAAGGTAAGTTCTAATGGTGATTCTAAGTTAATTTTAATTTTCCGACATCTTATTAACATGGGTAAACCCTCCATATAATTAGATATTCGATTGAGACATCATTATTGAGAGAAGGAACCCTAGAACTCGAATTCAAGGGGATTGAACTTCAAAGAGATAATGTCTTCACCCTCTAATTGATTTTAGCATTGGTTTAATGATTATAGACCCTATTTCATGAGATATGAGTTGATGGGTTTGATAGAAAAACATGAACATTTATAGGTTTGGTGTGTTGATTGTTGATTATTGGTTAAAATTATTGTTTACCTTATGGGTGATGAAGAATGATGCTGATTATAACCATTTAAGACTTTAGAATTTGTCTAGGAGCAAGATAATGGGTTATTGGGTGTAGAAACACCATTAATTAGGGATATGAAGCTTTATGCCACCAAGTATTTGATAAAATTCCTAAGTGACCGAAACATGACTATTGTTGCTAATTTGGAATCCCTTTGACTTGTATTGATATAGATTAAAGTAGAAAGGGTTGACGAATGTTGTATTATGCTCAAGAACAGGAAGTTAAGGTATGTGAGGCTAACTCTCTATGTTTGGGAATGTTAATGATTCTCCCTACACTATGTTTCTTTTACCACGTTTATAATTGCCTCAAAAATATAGTTTAGCCTAGTTCCTTGAATAGTTGTAGAACTTCTATTCTCTAGCTTCATAACTCGTTCATGACTTTCATTATGAACGTTGTGAGCTGAGTTCATATTCAATATAGACTTGGGTTTGATGTCCCTGAGTCTCAGTATAGCTTACTCAGTATGTCATAAACAGTTGAAGTTTTAGTGTTCATAATCAGTTCAAGAATAAATGTCTCAGTCTAGTCCTATTCAGTATTCCAGTATTATGTAACTCAGTGTGATTCAGAATTTCAGTATCATATATTGCAATATGATTCTCAGTTCCTAATTTTAAATTCCTGAATGTTGAACACCTGTATTTGGGCCTGAGGCCATAGTTTATGCTTTATGCATGTTTGGGCATGAGGCCGTAATTTATGCTTTATGCATTTTTGGGCCTGAGGTCGTAGTTATGCATACGTATACTTGGGCATGAGGCCGTAGCTTGTGCACATATATATTGGGCCCGAGGCCGTAGCTTATTTAGATAAACAGGTTATTCACATTCAGAAGAGGGAGTATTATTATTGTTTAGCTTATTTAGATAAACATTTCAATTATTAGTTACCATTTCAGTTATCAATTATTATATCAGTTACCAGTTATCAGTTCATTTATCAGTAGTTATCATTTCAGTTATCAATTATAAACACTCAGTTATCAGCTTAGTTTCAGTTACAATATTTATAATTCTTTCTTTCAGTTGCTTTACATACCAGTGCAATTCAAATGTACTGACGTCCCTTTTCCCCGGGGCCTGCATCTCACGATGTAGGTAATGATTTACAGGTTGACGATTCAGAGCGCTAGGATTCTTGTACAACCTATTTGGTGATCCCTAGTTCTTTCGGGGCATTATCATTACCTTACAGTCTTCAGTATTTTTAGACAGTCAGTGTTTTCGGTACTTCATTAGAGTCTTCATAGACTAGAGTAACAACTAGACAGAGTCGCATGCTTTTTATATTAAGCTATGTTAGCTACAAATATGTTTAGAATTGTATTAGTATTTTCGCACTTTGATTTATATCATCCAGACTTTCAGTGTATCAACATGTGTTAGTTTATCTTCAACATTCAATACATTATGATATCACATGTTGATTTAGCCAGCCAGCTGGTTCGCTCAGTCACATATAGTTAGGCACCGAATGCCGTGTTACGTCCAGGCGCAGGTTCGGGGCGTGACAAAGCTTGGTATCAGAGCACTAGGTTCAAGATTCCTAAGGAGTCTATGAAGCCTTGTCCAGTGGAGTTTCCTTTATATGTGTGTGCCGGCCACTCATATAAATGGTTAACTACCAAGACATTCAGGATTGTCTCACTTTCTACTCTAGATCGTGCCATGAAGCTTAGAGAAATAGTTAACCTTCTCTTCCTATCGAATTCCAAACGTATTGGATGCCCAAGCGACACGTAGGAGAAACCTAAGGTTCTAGAGAGGACGATTATTCATTGGGGTATATTTATAGAATGCAGGTTGGTAACAAATGAGATTTGAGGGTATGTTGAATTTGGATGCAATGGATAGTAGTACAGATTAGAGCATAACCTTATGAGAGAGTACAAAAGCAATCATTATGTTTTATGGATATCAGTTTAACTTAGTTACAAGTTCTACAGTCTTTCAGTTAGCATATTTATGGTTATTCACTAAGCCAATTATTTGTTATTCAGTTACCAGATCTCCAATTTTCAGTGTATCAAAATTTCTGGAGACTTGTGAGTATATAGTGATGCATATGGGTGCTCAAAGAAAATGTAAGTAACAGTGATTTATAGAAAAATCTTCGCATGTTTTAGGGATTAAGACCCAAGACTCACTAGATGGTGCATGAAGTGATTTATCTGATATGTATGGCAGTGTATCCGTATGTCAGACCCAAGATCAGGTTAAGAATTCAATCCGCAGCAGGCATATAATTGATCACTATAGTTTTGGACAGAAAAGAGCCTAAGGAAATATAGCTAAGAATAATATGATGTACAAAATGAGAACCAAGAGAAGGCAACATTGAATTTCAAGGAATGATTTGAAGTTGTTTAGATTTAATAAAATCAGAATAAGAAAGTACTATGTTAGTGAATTTTTATAAGAAATGGCTATTTCTCACGACCCGAAATCCCACCTTCGGGCCATGACTGCGTCTACCGTTGAACCCGCTAGACAAGCCAACATTTGAACTAAATAAAACTCATTAACAACTAAAGCGAACAAGATAACTAAGGCATCGATGGCCCACAATATGAAGGTTAACAAATTACCAAAAATAATATAGCAACTTCGAAATAAAACCCATATACAAATCCCAGAACTGGTGTCACATACTCACGAACTGGCTAAGAGATTACTAAAACAAAGGTCTGAAAATAAGTACATATGACTGTCTTTGAACTATAAGATAATACAGAGCTGAAAGTGAAGGGTAGAAGGTGACGCCAAGGCCCACGAACGTCTGCGGGTATACCTCGATGTCTCTTGTATGAACTGATGGAATGCTCCGAACGTCAGTGACCACCGGGTCCGGCTGCGTAGTCTGCACAACATAAAGAAGTGCAGGTGTAGCATCAGTACAATCGACCCCATGTACTGAGTAAGTGCCGAGCCTAACCTCGGCGAAGTAATGATGAGTCTAGGACCGGCAACAATATATGTACCTGTGCAATTCTATATAATAACAGGAAAATATCGACGGAAATAAACAAGTAAGACAGATACGGGGAGAACATGCTGGGGGTAAAAGGGGCAACAAAATGCTAACACGGTAGAACAGGGTAATAACTGAAATGTAAAAGTAAAAGCAGGAATTTAACTTCTCAAAACAGATAATGAACAGCAAGAGGCACGACATGTCCCCTCGTGCATAACCTCACAATCACTCGGCATGGAATGTCCCCTCGTGCATAAATAGTAACACTCGGCACGGAATGTCCTCTCGTGAAATAAATAATCAACGATCAACACGGCATGTCCCCTCATGATAAATAATAAACAATCAGCACGGCATGTCCCTTCGTGCGACAAATAATAAACGATCAACACGGCATGTCCCCTCGCGTGATAAATAATAAACAATCAGCACGGCATGTCCCCTCGTGCGATAAATAATAAACGGTCAACACGGCATGTCCCCTCGTGTGATAAATAATAAACAATCGGCACGACATGTCCCCTCGTGCGATAAATAATATAAAAGTAATAATATAATGTGAAAATCAACAATAAGAAGTTTCAAGTGTATGGAAATACTCAATAAAATTCTACTGTCCCGGCAAGGGACTCAGCTATAGCCAACCTCGCATCCGCAATACAATTTCAACAGTAAAAGCCTCAACCGAAACAAATAACACAATGACTCCCCATGTCATGAAACAATATCAAGGTATCACTTCTAAATCACCAATTACCCATAGTACGAAGAATAATAAGAATACGGTAAGATTCATCACAATTGACTCACGGGCTGGGACGTCACACTGTGCGATCGCGGGTCGAAGGGATGCGATCGCGGAAGGGACCTGGACAGACTTCTGCGATCGCGGAGCAAGGGCTGCGATCGCAGAGAAGAAAACACCAGACACCAGAAACCTGCAACATCACACCAGATTTTTCTAACTTTTTGCACTCTGATGCCTACCCGAAACTCACCCGAGCCCTCAGGGCCTTAAACCAATAACACACACAACTCCCAAAACATCCTACGGACTTATTCAAGCTTTTAAATCACCAAAATGACTTCGAAACAATGAATTAAACTCCAAAATCTATAGATTTTTTCTCAAACTTCATAAACTTTTAAATTTCCCATTTTTGATCCGAATCACGTCATTTCAAGTCCGTTTTACATCAAATTTCACAGATAACTCGCATAACATATAATAAACCTGTTTCGGGCTCCAAAACCATAATACGGGCCCGATAACACGGTTTTCACATAATTATTCGTTTTTAATTCCTTTATTATTTTCAGAAAATAATTTCCTTTAAAAATTCATTTCTCGGGCTTAGGACCTCGGAATTCGATATACGCCCAAGTCCCATATTTTCCTACGGACCCTCCAGGACCGTCACATCATGGGTCCGGGTCTGTTTACCAAAAATGTTGACCAAAGTCAACTTTATTCATTTAATTATCATAAATTCTATTTTTCATCCAATTTTAATATAAAGACTTCCCGGCTACACGCCCGGGCTGCACACGCATATCGAGGTAAGATTAACGGAGGCTTTCGGGGCCTCGAAACACAGATTTAGCTAGGATTACTTAGTATGACCTTTTGGGTCATCACACTATTATTGCGAGATAAAATATATGACAGATCCCCTGCAAATGATGTGACTAGGTGTTTAGGCCGGGGGCTTATAGTATGAAGTGATTTTGAAGTGTATAGAAAGTTGGGGTTAGATATTCCAATTTCGTTTAAGATAGATGAACTTTCCCTAAGTGTGATCCATGTACATAACTCAAAAAAAGGATAATATAGGACCTCACAATAGGGTCGGATGATAAGGGAAGTTAGGAATAAGATTATGCTTCACTTTAGTTATTCAAAGCAGGAGAAGAAAATATGATGCTAGCAAGTGGTTAGTAATAGGATAGTAAGTAAGTTTTGAGTAGATACAACAAAGTAGCAATTTCAGCAGAGCTAGTACGAGTACAATTTGATTTACTTAAAGTTAACAATAGTGAGTGGGTAACAGTTTGAAACACCGAACACATGTTAGAACCCGAAAAGTTTAAGTTAAACCCGAAGTACAGTGGCAGTGGGAAAAAAATCAGCTAGCAGTGAGAGAGCAAACTATAGAAGAATAGCCTTTAGGAATTATCGAAATATGGTTTTTCGAAGATTAGCAGTGTAAGTAGAGTTAAATTATTAAGATTGTGTATGATAGTTGTGAATACATTAGCTTTCCGTTATGTGAATAATTTAGTTTAAAAAAAAGATTTCTCAGAAGTAAGTTGGAAGATGAGTCATCACTGACGTAGAGTGCAAAGAATTGCAGACAATAAGGAAAGTTATTTAGATCCCAACAAAAAAAAAGTAAGGATCTGCAAGTGTAAGACCTTTAGTCTAAGAGGTGATGTGAAAACCATCAGTAAGTCCAGATGAAACTCGAATAGTTAGCATTGGATATGAAAAAGAAAATCAGTTTGGTAATGAGGAAAAATTGTATAATTACCATTGGGATTATGTCTAGAATGTGTAAGAAACACAAAGTGAGTAGAATGATCACCGAGCTTAGTTATTCATGATAAAGTGATCATAGAAAAACTATAAAATCATGCCTATTTATGTGTTATGAGGGTAGTGCCATTGCACGAGACTCTAAAATTTAGAGTACATGTCAAAGACTTAGTTCACAATAGTACTATAAGTGTTTTCAGGAGGTGCTTAAGAAGATAAAGTGTGGGAAGTATAACTCATGATTGAGTTAGATAAGAGAACTCTGGTGAAAGAAGTTCACCAGCCAAGATAGGAGTTCGACTTCAGACTCCGAAGATGACGGAGTTTTTGTCTAGAATAAGACTTGTTCCCCCTTAGTAGCTGAAGAGAAGGAGAAACAATTTGATGACCCCTACTTGTTGTTGTAAAAAGAGAGGATTCACAAGCATAAAATTATAGCTTTTGAATAAGGGGGGGGGGATGATAGTACTTTGAGGTACCACGACAGATTGTGTGTTCCAAACATAGATAGACTTAAAGAGGGAAGTTCATGTAGAAACCCATAATGCCAGGTATTATTTCCATCCAGGTTCCCCTAATATGCATCATGACCGAGGAGATTTATTGGTTGAGAGACATGAAAAAGAACATCGCAGACTTTGTGGCCAATTGTCCTAATTGTCAGCAAGTGAAAATCGAGCAGCAGAAAGCCTAGTGTTTTATCACAGAATACACATATTTTGAGCGGAGATGGTAAATATGAAATTTATAACAGGATTATCTTGATCATTTTAAAAGCATGATTTGATTGGACGATTGTAAATCGACTTACCAAGTTAGCACACTTCTTGCCAGTAAAAACTACAGATTCAGTAGAAGATTATACCGAATTGTACATTCAGGAAATCGTCTGATTGCATGGGACTCCGTTGTCCATCATTTCGGACTGTGGTGCTCAGTTTAGAATGAACTTTAGAAGTTCCTTCAGAAATGATTAGGCACAAGTTTTTCATGCTAAAAAAGATGGCCAGGCAGAGCGCATTATTCAAATAGTTGAGGATATGTCTGTCACGACCCAAAATCCGTAAGGTCGTGATGGCGTCGGACACTACTGTCAGGCAAGACAATCCTTAATTAATAGAAGTAATTTCCTATTTCTGCATTTTCGAAATTGTTACTTTTCATTTTAATACATAACATCTAGATAGAAGTCCCCTTCGTAGGAAAAGCAACAGTTCAATTATGTAAAACTCAACCCAAATACATTTCCCAGAACCCGGTGTCACAAGTGCATGAGCAAATTCTAAGAGTTTATGAAAATATTACAAAGCTTGTACGAAATATAGATGGGACAAGAAATTTAGAAATAAAATACAGTACATAGAGGGAGACTCTGTCAGTTGCGGAACGCCTCCGGATAATGCAGCACATCTAAGTCTCCGAGTGAACAACCGCTAAGGGTGTACCTGTGCAACAAAAATGCATAACAAGTGTAGTATGGGTATGGAAACAACGTGTACTCAGTAAGTGTCCCGCCTAACCTCAGAGAGGTAGTGACGAGGGGTCAAATTTGACACCTACTATAAGTCAGTCTAGTATAGTCTAAGTGAGAAGCTAAGCATGAGTATCATAATCAATTAATCAAATAATCGGAGATTCGAAACGTCAATAAATATCAACTTGTTCCACATTTTTCACATAAATCCTCCTTCTTTTAAACTGGAAACTCAATATACTTAGGCCAATATACATGTATAAATCACAGGAAAATACGCAACATTTATCATTCGCAACACATATATGCCGAGGGTCGACGACCCGAACCAACAATAATAAGCTGTGCACTGCCGAGGGTTGAACGACCCGAACCATAGATGCATCTATTACCCCGCTCACGAATCAATCATGTGACGCGGTTGACATAATATGGCTACCCCGCTCACGAATCATACCTGTGACTCGGGTGCTCATAACATACACATAATCACATAAAAACTCCATATTTTATTCGAGAAGACAGTTTCTCATAAACTGTGACAAAATAATCCTTAATTAAACATGAGGATAGTAATTAAAACATTTCCTGAAATTCATTTTTATCCAATTTAACAATATTTTGTAAAATAACCTTGCCAAAATCACAATAACCCACGGAGAATTTAATCCTCTTTCCAAATAATCTAAAAGGGTGTATTCTAACCTCTTTAGGGAAAATATTACCAATTTAATATCATTATCGGTTAAATATTAGGATAGGAAATCAAGAACAACACATAAGGCATGCTAGTGGGTCCTAGACTACCCGGACATGGCATAACAGTAGCTACGCACGGACTCCCGTCACCTCGTGCGTACGTAGCCCCCGCAAATAATTTCATATATTTATTTAGTTCACCTAGGGGGACAATTCCCCCTCACAAGGTTAGAAAGGAGACTCACCTTGCTCCGAAATTCCATAAACGGCCTCCCAAGCCTTCCTGACGGCTCGAATCGTTGCAAAATGCTCCGGAACTAGCCAAATAACGCCGAACTAATGAGAGTATACTCAAATACTTGATAACAATTCAAATTATACAAATTCCTAACTCCGCCTAGTGAAATGACAAAAATTCTCTCAGGCCCACGTGCCCGGATCCCAAAATTTCTCGAAGGTATAATCTACCCATAACTTAACTAGTTCAAATATACAATTTACTTCTAATATCATGCTCAAATTCGTGGTTAAAATCTATTTTTTACCAAGTTTCTAGGTTTTCTTCAAAATACTAATTTTTCCACAAATTGTTCCCTAATTTTAATGTTCTAATCCATGTCATAATCTTGTACCTAACTTGGAAATGAGTAGAATGATCTTACCTCCGAAGCTTGGTTGAAATCTTCCTTGAAATGATCTCAAAATCCGTCCATGGCATATGTAAAATGAGAGAGAAATGCCAAAATCCCGTTTTAAATCAACACTGCCCAGAACCAACACCTATGCGATCGCACCATCTTGCCAGCGATCGCACAAGTCATCTGCTGCCTCCCTCCGCGATCGCACACACCGCCCGCGATCGCACAAGCCGCCCAGCCTTCCCCTCCGCGATCGCATTGCACTTCCGCGATCACATAGGCCAAAAACTCGGTCCCCTTAAATCCTTCTCCGCGACCGCACACAAGGGACCGCAAACGCATAAGCCAAGATCATCCCCTTCACCTTTATTCTTCGCGATCGCACAGCTAAGGCTGCGATCGCATAGAACACCAACAGCACCAGAAACCAGCAACAACAAATTCACTCCGAAATGCCCCGAAACCACCTTGAAACACACCCGAGGCCCCCGGCACCCCGTCCAAAAACACGACTCAGTCCCACAACACCCCACGAACTTGCTCGAGGCTTCAAATCACATCAAACAACGCCGAAATCACGAATCACACTAAAATCCAACTTTATGAACTTTGAAATTTCTAACTTTCACATTCGATGCCAAAACCTATCAAATCACGTCCGATTGACCTCAAATTTTGCAGGCAAGTCATATTCGACATTACGGACCTGCTCCAACTTCTGGATTCGCATTCCGACCCCGATATCAAAATTTCCATTTCCAGTCGAATTCTTCAAAAACCTTCAAATTTCTATCTTTAGCCAAATAACTTCAAAATGACCTCCGGACATCCGAATTCACTTCTGATCGCGCTCCCAACTCCAGAATCACCATACGGAGCTATTCCCAGACTCGAAATCCCAAACGGACATCAAATTCATTGAAATGCGCTTCAAGCCAAACTTAGGAAATTTTCTTCAAAAATGCTGACTTCCATAATATACACCGAAACGCTCTCGGGTTATCCAAATCCGGATCCGGACATACGCCCAAGTCCGAAATCATCATACGAACCTTCTGGAACTTTCGGATCCTGATTTTGAGGTCGTTTACTCCAAATTCCAGTCTTACTCAATTTCTTCAACTTAAGGCTTCGGAAATGAGAAATTTCCTTTCAATTTAACTCCGAACCTCCTGAATTTCAACTATGACCATACACACAAGTCACAATACCCGAAATGAAGCTGTTCATGACTCCCAACTGCTGAACGACGCGCTGGATCTCAAAATGACCGGTCGGGTAGTTACATTCGCCCCCACTTAAAACAGATGTTCGTCCTCGAACGTTCCAAGAACCGCTCCGGAGTTATGTGAATTCATTGTTTAACACCTTGTGCACCTGCCCCTGCTACCACAACCCAGTTGAGCACCTTAGCTTGATAAAATCTGAAGGTATTCCCTATTATCCAAATAATAAACTCAGACCCCAGTTCCAACACTTGAAATTCTCTGCCATGCCTGTTTCTAATATGTGAACACCGCAACAACTACCACACGAGGCAACAGAACACAACTGCGTATCCTTGTTGAATCTGCACCATACATCGCATAATCCATCATCTGACCACAATGACGCTCCCTGAACCTTAATAGCTAGAATTCTACGAATTTGATGCTATCAAAGCACCTTATAAGATACACACATACATCCTGCTATAATGCTGACGATACTACCACAACGGAGGAAATGTGGGAGAAATTCCTAACCAACTGCAGAGTTAACTAAACATTGAAATCCTTTCTCCTGACTAAGATCGTCATCTCATTACAACCAACGATGGTGATTTTCCTGTAATATACTTGCATAGTCTTATCACACTGATCCCAGATTTATAAATTTCGTCTTACCCGGTATGAACTGCTAAGACAACCAATCACCCTAGACATAACCAATAGTCTCACCCGATGCCACAATGCGCCAATAGGCCACAATTCGAACACGACACATAAGGAAATGACATCAGAAAGGGACTACTCGACTCGCTTATAAATATGAACTTCCCTCAGAGAAGTAGGACGTAAAATACAAGAAAATAATTATGGGAGCCTTGCTTCACATCACGCTGTTGCGACGTGCAACCCGATACAAATAACATACCCGTGGCGGCGTGCCACCTGATCCCATCACAAGATTTACATAAGGAATTATATACCTGAGCTGAACTGCTCACTATTACAAATTACTGAAATTGGTCTCAAGCACGCTGAGTGCATAATACCATTTTGGGGAGACTGATAGAGCCATATGCTACACAACTCGAGCACATCTGAGGTGCGATATATAAAATCTGAATCTCGAAAGCCATCCCGCTTCCATAACCTCATCACTATGCGGAATCTCAACACATAAGAAATTATCAAGTCATTTCACAACTCACACGGCACAATCGTAATATCACGTGAATTTGACGAAGACGGGACAACACCTGATATCCCAATACCCCTCCTTGAGGAGCGCTATATAGAAATGAACACATCTGACTCGCATGAAGCCCGTAGTCTTGTTTAAATCCATTCATTCACTTCAAGCCAATTCTGTTCGCACTGAACTAGGCTGATAGCCTTACCTGGGTCAGTAATAACCCACCTTTTCTCATAACACACAAGAGCAACCATCATAGCAGGGACAAACACCCCATAATTCACAACTAGCTGGACCGAACGCCTTTAAGGCATAAATTCTCAATTAAGCCATATTACACTCCTTATACTTAGTAGACTACAATCAATCAGGTGACTACAAGTCACGCGTACACAATCTTCCCGTGGTCACACTCCCACGACATTCCATACAAGGCAACAAGTATGCATATCCATACCACCGACCATCCTAAGGCTGTAAAACAATTCAAGGGCCCATAACCAGAATACAAACCTCTTTCACCAACCACCGAACTCAGATGACACTGAAGACAATATCAGTTTATTCTAATCATTTAAATCTTTTGGTCTTGCTCCTCCGTGCATCATGACATCCTTGTTAACACCGAACCACACTCTCGATTCTTACTTCCAATTGCATACCGCTTATTGCACATAACATGCCAATATGGAGTAACATATGAAGTTCCATCATAACTCCTGAGCCACTAACAGGGTGAACACTTCATCACATATAGAAACCTTTTACTTGCTTCAATTCATGGGAACCATAACAACACACAAGTGAGCTCTCACAATCACAATACATGCAAATCCTTAAGT
This sequence comes from Nicotiana undulata, assembly GCA_005239495.1. Classification (NCBI taxonomy): domain Eukaryota; kingdom Viridiplantae; phylum Streptophyta; class Magnoliopsida; order Solanales; family Solanaceae; genus Nicotiana; species Nicotiana undulata. The sequence continues at coordinate 13,762 of ML262778.1, forward strand.
AGTGGTCTGAATCACCATAACCCTTCCGAGACCCGCCTACACCTGACAGTCCATAACACTTGAATGCTTCCAACTGAAATCTATTACGAAGGCCGACGAGCCCCACACATACCTGCACAGACCATACACATACTCAAACATGCCGAACGAACTGATCACTGCCGTACTTGTGCCATTTCACCCATGGCTAACCAATCGTTCTTCTTTTAATCATCTTTAATTGCCTCGAAGATAATAGTAACTTCCTTCAACTCATAGCAGCTCAACCCTCACTCATCCCGAGTGACCTTGATTCACGAGACCATGCTGCCTAAATCCCGCAACCCGTCTCACAACCTCCTGATAATCTTTCTACAACCTGGAGTCTATTTCTCTCACTCCTCCGATACAATCCAGCGTGCTGGAATAACATAGAACACCCCAACCATCTTCCTTCCTCTTAGAGATTATACTTCAAAAGCCCGATTCTTAATTATACTGCTGCCTGAAACCCTTAAACACCACAATTTAAAACTTTCAAATTCACTAGGACCACTGCCGAGAGTCACCCACTCTGGCTGGCCCCGAATACAATCAACTCCAAGGCTCTTCTAGCACATGAACATGCTTTTTAATGAAGCACGTGACTGAGTCGCTACCCTTACCACTTGCCTATGCCTTAAGCACAAATTCTTAATCTTCCAGAGCCTAACCCTGGTCCGACAGGACCAATTTTCACATATTTAACATATGCCATGCTCACTTACCACTTTAATCCTTTCTCTTAGATTTAACAACTTGCCGATACACTAGCAAATTCCGCAATCCCATGAGGACGCAACCCTACAACCCAACTGCAGGTTTTGGGACTCCCCCACTTAGCCCGAAGCCACACCCTGCACCACTCCAGACACTGTTGAGACCTGTTCTGCTTGTTGACATGACCTTGCTCAACCAATCCGTCCAATTCTTCTGAACTTCCCTGTTAGCGTTCCCCAAATAATTAATTCTCTAGCACCATTTTCACATTCTGCTTCCTACCGACTAGCCACTAGGATCCCTCACAGAAACTTGCCTTCCCCACCACCGCTATCCCACTCACAGAAGATAACCCACCTGTGGAAACTCACCGACTGATACCTTCCATTATGTTGTGAGGCACACTTCCTACGATATCGAGACCCCTATCATAAGCTTGTCCTCCTTCATCGACTTGGCTAGTCCATCCGCTCTCCATAGACATCCACTAAGCGCGCGACAACATCTTCTGATTCCATGCTATGCTGCATCCTTCATCATCCCTAACAACTTCTCTCTGTGGAATCTAGACTTCCGCCGAATAACCATCATTTTTGGTTTAAGCTTGTGGACCTACTCCCTGTCCACAAAATTCCTCAGATTACTTCAACTCTTCCTCAAGGCAAGCAACCGCCTTACCACTGAACTCATAGGCTATACTGCCACGTCTTACTTAGTTGGACTCATTCCTTTAAGCAACTACCCGACTTGCGTCCTTGACGCCGGGTATTTAGAGGTTTAGCCGCCACCTGACACTTTTCACATGTATCTTCCATCACATGCTTCTCAATTGCAGCCTCAATTCAATATCATTCTCTGTAGCTCTTGAGCCGGCAGATCACCACGACTTCAAAATTCTTCGAAGATCATCTTTGTCAGGTCTACTTCATTAGAAATGCTCATTACATGCTGAACCACAACACACCACGACCTCGGACAGTCGCTTTTTTGATACTTCTTCACAACACTCTGACCTAATGCAACCTAAGAGCTATAACACCAGCGAATTAAACACATTCTAGTCGATAAAAAAAACACTGATACCACATTATGGATGAAAACTCCACCTCGCTTGATAGCACCAAGTCTCATTACTTTATCAACCCGAACCGGACCATTCTTAGTCCAAGTGCTTTTCCTCGAAACCACGCCCTGAGAAGACCTCCCTTCAAGTCATTCATTGCCCCTACATATGGGCAAGCATCCTACCATTCTATCAACACCGCGCGATGTCCAATTGTAAGCATCATAACAACCTGATCATGGCCTCAAAGTCCCCAGAAACACAATTAATGAGCTGAAACAACATATTATTCTTCTGCAGGGCAACAACAACAACCCCAACCAACTGCACATGGAAAACATCTCGCACCATATCCGTAGCACCATTTCAATTCCTCAACTCTCGAATATAGGAAGCGCTTCGCGACGTATAAGATTGAGTAGGAAGAAACATAGGCATAAGCCTGAGAGGAATAAAATTGCACGATAAGATACCAAGAAGGGAAGTACTCCTAACAACCCTGTACCTCTCGAAGATAAGTACAAACGTCTCCGTACCGATCCGCAAGACTCTACTAGACTCGCTCATGACTTGTGAGACCTACGGGAACCTAGAGATCTGATACCATGTTGTCACGACCCAAAATCCGTAAGGTCGTGATGGCGTCATACACTACTGTCAGGCAAGCCAATCCTTAATTAATAGCTTTTTTGCATTTTCGAAATCATTACTTTTCATTTTAATACATAAAGTCCCCTTCGTAGGAAAAACAACAGTTCAATTATGTAAAACACAACCCAAATACATTTCCCATAACCCGGTGTCACAAGTGCATGAGCAGATTCTAAGAGTTTATGCAAATATTACAAAGCTGGTCCGAAATACAGATGGGACAAGAAATTTAGAAATAAAATACAGTACATAGAGGGAAACTCTGTCAGCTGCGGGATGCCTCCGGATAATGCAGCACGTCTAAGTCTCTGAGTGAACCACCGCTAAGGGTGTACCTGTGCAACAAAAATGCACATCAAGTGTAGTATGAGTACGAAAACAATGTGTACTCAGTAAGTGTCCCGCCTAACCTCAGAGAGGTAGTGACGAGGGGTCAAATTTGACACCTGCTATCAGTCAGTCTAGTATAGTCTAAGTGAGAAGCTAAGCGTGAGTATCATAATCAATTAATCAAATAATCGGAGATTAGAAACGTCAATAAATATCAACTTGTTCCACATTTTTCACATAAATCCTTCTTCTTTTAAACTGGAAACTCAATATACTTAGGCCAATATGCATGTATAAATCACAGTAAAATATGCAGCATTTATCATGTGCAACACATATATGCCGAGGGTCGACGACCCGAACCAACAATAATAAACTGTGCACTGCCGATGGTCGAACGGCCCGAACCATAGATGCATCTATTACCCCGCTCATGAATCGATCATGTGACGCGGTTGACATAATATATGGCTACCCCGCTCATGATTCATACCTGTGACTTGGGTGCTCATAACATACACATAATCACATAAAAACTCCATATTTTATTCGAGAAGACAGTTTCTCATAAACTGTGACAAAATCATCCTTAATTAAACATGAGGATAGTAATTAAAACATTTCCTGAAATTCATTTTTATCCAATTTAACAATATTTCGTAAAATAACCTTGCCAAAATCACAATAACCCACGGAGAATTCAATCCTCTTTACAAATAATCTAAAATGGTGTATTCTAACCTCTTTAGGGAAAAAATTACCAATTTAATATCATTATCGGTTAAATATTAGGATAGGAAATCAAGAACAACACATAAGGCATGTTAGTGGGTCCTAGACTACCCGGACATGGCATAACAGTAGCTACGCACGGACTCCCGTCACCTCGTGCGTACGTAGACCCCGCAAATAATTTCATATATTTATTTATTTCACCTAGGGGGAACAATTCCCCCTCACAAAGTTAGAAAGGAGACTCACCTTGCTCCGAAATTCCATAAACGACCTCCCAAGCCTTCCCGACGACTCGAATCGTTGCAAAATGCTCCGGAACTAGCCAAATAACGGCGAACTAATGAGAGTGACCTTAAATACTTGATAACAATTCAAATTATACAAATTCCTAACTCCGCCTAGTGAAATGACCAAAATGCCCTCGGGCACACGTGCTCGGATCCCGAAATTTGTCGAAGGTATACCCTACCCATAACTTAACTAGTTCAAATATACAATTTACTTCTAATATCATGTTCAAATTCGTGGTTAAAATCCATTTTTTACCAAATTTCTAGGTTTTCTTCAAAATACTAATTTTTCCAAAATTTTTTCCCTAATTTTCATGTTCTAATCCATGTCATAATCTTGTACCTAACTTGGAAATGAGTAGAATGATCTTACCTCTGAAGCTTGGTTGAAATCTTCCTTGAAATGCTCTAAAAATCCGTCCATGGCATATGTAAAATGAGAGAGAAATGCCAAAATCCCGTTTTAAATCAACACTGCCTAGAACCAACACCTATGTGATCGCACCATCTTGCCAGCGATCGCACAAGTCACCTGCTTCCTCCCTCCGTGATCGCACACATCGCCCGTGATCGCACAAGCCGCCCAGCCTTCCCCTCCGCGATCGCATTGCACTTCTGTGATCGTATAAGCCAAGATCACCCCCTTCACCTTTCTTCTTCGCGATCGCACATCTAAGGCTGTGATCGCATAGAACACCAGCAGCACCAGAAACCAGCAACATCAAATTCACTCAGAAATGCCCCGAAACCACCTCGAAACACACCCGAGGCCCCCGGCACCCCGTCCAAACACACGACTCAGTCCCACAACAACCCACGAACTTGCTCGAGGCTTCAAATCACATCAAACAACGCCGAAATGACGAATCGCGCTAAAATCCAACTTTATGAACTTTGAAATTTCTAACTTTCACATTCGATGCCATAACCTATCAAATCACGTCCGATTGACCTCAAATTTTGCAGGCAAGTCATATTCGACATTACGGACCTGCTCCAACTTTCGAAATCGCATTCCGACCCCGATATCAAAATTTCAATTTCCGGTCGAATTCTTCAAAAACTATCAAATTTCTATCTTTAGCCAAATGACTTCAAAATGACCTCCGGACATCTGAATTCACTTCCGATCGTGCTCCCAACTCCAGAATCACCATACGGAGGTATTCCCAGACTCGGAATACCAAACATACATCATATTCATTGAAATGCGCTTCAAGCCAAACTTATGAAATTTTCTTCAAAAATAGTGACTTCCATAATATACACCAAAACGCTCTCGGGTTATCTAAATCCCGATCCGGACATACGCCCAAGTCCTAAATCACCATACAAAATTGCTGGAACCTTAGGATCCTGATTCCGAGGTTGTTTACTCAATTCTAGTCTTACTCAATTTCTTTCAACTTAAGGCTTCGGAAATGAGAATTTTCCTTTCAATTTAACTCCGAACCTCCTGAATTTCAACTATGACCATACACACAAGTCACAATACCCGAAATGAAGCTGTTCATGACTCCCAACTGCTGAATGACGTGCTGGATCTCAAAACGACCGATTGGGTCATTACAATGTCCTTGATGTTAAAAGTAATTGGGATGATCACATATCTCTCATTGACCTTGCTAATAATAACACCTACCATTATAGTACCAAGGTGGTACCGTGTAAAACTTTGTATGGGCGAAGGTGTAGATCGCCAATTGGTTAGTTCAAAGTTGGGGAAGAGGAGTTGTGGGGACCAAATTTGGTCTATCAGACTATAGAGAAAGTTAAGTTGATTCAAGAGCGTTTGAAGACGACTCAAAGCTGCCAAAAGTCCTATTCGAGCGTACGACATAGAGACCTAGATTTCCAAGTTGATATTGGGTATTTCTAAAAGTTTCGCCTATGAAATGCGTTATGATATTTGGGAAGAAGGGGAAGCATAGTCCCTGCTATATTAGGCCATATAGAATCTTGTGAAGGATCAATCAATTAGATTATGAGTTGGAGTTGCCACCAGAATTAGTGGTGGTACATCCAGTAGTTCACGTGTCATGTTATAACATTCAAGTTTCCAGTACTTAGATACTCATGTCAATTTAGTATTCAGATACTCATGTCAGTTCAATACTCAGATACTTATGTTAGTTCAATACTCAACTACTCATGTCATCCCAATACGTAGATATTAGTGCTAGCTTAGTACTCTGATATTGATGTTACTTTAATTCTCAAATATTCGTGCCAGTTCAATATTCATATATCTATGTTAGTTTAGTATTCATGTATCTATGGCAGACCAATATTCAGTCAATCAAATAATCATTCAGTTCAGTATCTCAAGAGTTCAGTAATCATGTATTCATTTAGTTTAGTATGCAATTAATAATTCAAGTTCATGTTTCCACCAGGCCCGTTTAAGGTCTGAAATTAGCAGAAGTTATAGGTAGGACAATCATTCGAGGAAGAATGATCCCAGGAGCGAGATAATGTAACACCCCGTACATTTGGATTAGGTATGAATATGTTAAATGAGTATTAAGTATTAATGATATGAAGTCCTATCGGGATGAGTATGAGAAAACATAGTTGTTTCAAAATCAAGATAGAAAGTGAGGTGCATAAGATTCGACAAAATCGACTAAGTTCACATAAGGTCGGTCTTCTAGCAGAGTATAGTGAAAATGTATAAGGAATTTAGGAAAACTCAAAACACGAAAGTTATAGGCCATTGAAATAGATTTCTAACAACATATTATAGAGCCCGGACGGATTTCTGTGCAAAACGTTATGTGCATTTTTTACAGAATGGTACACGATCTCCGCGCCCAGTCCTCGCCCCGACCGCGCACATGCGATAGTGTTCCTGCCATTTTCCGTGGTTAGGTGCACGTTCAGGCATACATGTGCACGGTATCGCACTTTTGGAGTCATTTTAAAGCAATATTTCGTCCCCCAACACCCCAAAAGATAAAAACTTGCTTAGAAAGGGGAACTCTCAAAAACCAAACTCCTTAAGGGTCCCTCCACCACCCAAGGTAAGTTCTAATGGTGATTCTAAGTTAATTTTAATTTTCCAACATCTTGTTAACATGGGTAAACCCCCCATATCATTAGATATTCAATTGGGACATCATTGTTGAGAGAAGGAACCCTAGAACTCGAATTCAAGTGGATTGAACTTCAAAGAGGTAATGTCTTTACCCTCAAATTGATTCTAGCATTGGTTTAATGATTATAGACCCTACTCTATGAGATATGATTTGATGGGTTTGATAGAAAAACATGAACAATTATAGGTTTGGTGTGTTGATTGTTGATTATTGGTTAAGGTTATTGTTTACCTTATGGGTGATGAAGAATGATGCTGATTATAACCATTTAAGACTTTAGAATTTGTCTAGGAGCAAGAGAATGGGTTATTGGGTGTAGAAACACCATTAATTAGGGATATGAAGCTTTATGCCACCAAGTGTTTGATAAAATTCTTAAGTGACCAAAATATGACTATTGTTGCTAATTTGGAATCCCTTTGACTTGTATTGATATAGATTAAAGTTGAAAGGGTTGGTGAATCAATAAATTGATTTCAATGGCACATGAGCCCAATTCATTTACTTAAGGTTCATCACCATTTAGCATAGAACATCTCCCTTTCATCTCGTTACTGTAACAACCCTACTGGTCGTTTTGAGTATCTGCACTTCGCTCGGTAATTTAGAACCAAACTGTGTGTTTTGAAGCCTTTAGAGTCTCATTCTAGCCTTCCTCGATTTGTGTGCGCAATCCGGGTATTGACCCGAGAGGCTTATATGCTAAAAACAACTTATAAAAATAAGAATTTTTTCCTAAAAAGTTAATTTTAGTTGATTTCGGTTAACGTTTGAGTAAATGGACCCAGACCCATATTTTGACAGTCCCGGTGGGTCCGTATTGAGATATGGGATCTGGACATATGCCCGGAATCGAATTCTGAGGTCCCTAGCTTGAGTTATGAATTTTATTGAAAAATCAAAAGTCTGAAAAATCTATTATTGTTAAGAATTGATTGAATTTTTGGAATTGTTGATACCGGGTTCGTATTTTGGTTCTGGGCCCCAGTACATGTCTAATATAATACTTTTGAATTATATATGAAATTTGGTAGGAAACAGAGTCGGTTTGACGTGATTCGGACGTCCGGTGGTAAAATAGAGATTTCAAAGCTTTCTTGAAAATTTTATTTGATTTGGTGTTCAATTCATAGTTCTAGGTAAATATTTTGGCAATTTGATCACGCGAGCAATTTGTATGATTTTTTTAGACTGGTGTGCACTTTTGGTTTGGAGTCTCGAGGGGCGTGGTGTATTTTTGGATCATTGAGACTAGTAAAGTTAAGAAATATGGGAGTTTGACCATGGTCAATATCGGGTTAAGACGACCTCTTTTAAGTGGTTTTAGTGCACGAGCAGGTTCGTAGCGTGTTTTATGATTGAAATTCATATGTGGTTTGTGTCCGGGAGGTTCCAGATGAGTTTCGGGGTAGTTTCGGACATTTCGGAGAAATTTGGGTTTTGTTGGTTTCTGGTGCGACACTTTTTATTCGCAATTGCGAAAACGCTATTCATCTGCAATTGCGAACCTTTTATGGCAATTGCAAAAGCACTGTTCATCCGCAATTGCGAAAACACTGTTCATCCGCAATTGCAAAGTTTTGTTCGCAAATGCGATACCTACAGCTGAAAAAAAGATGACTTAGACTGTCACGACCCGAAATCCCACCTTCAGGCCATGACTGCGTCTAACGTTTAACCCGCTAGACAAGCCAACGTTTGAACTAAATAAACTCATTAACAACTAAAATGAACAAGATAACTAAGACAATGTTGGTCAACAATATGAAAGTTAACTAAGTTCAAAATAATATAGCAAGCTTCGAAATAAAACCCATAAATAAAACCCAGAACTGGTGTCACATACTCACGAACTGTCTATGAGATTACTAAATACAATGGTATGAAAATAAGTACATATGATGTCTTTGAAACTATAAAATAAGACAGATTTGAAAGAGAAGGGTAGGAGGTGACGCCAAGGCCCACGAATGTTTGCGGGCCTACCTCGATGTCTCCTAAATGAACTGATGGAATGCTTCCTCCGTCAGTGTCCACCGGGTCCGGCTGCGTAGTCTACACACCATAAAGAAGTGCAGGTGTAGCATCAGTACAACCGACACCATGTACTGAGTAAGTGCCGAGACTAACCTCGGCGAAGTAGTGACGAGGGTAGGACCGACGACAACATACATAACTGTGCAATTCTATATAATAACAGGAAAATATCGACGGAAATAAACAAGTAAAAACAGATACGGGGAGAACATGCTGGGGATAAAAGGGGAAACAAAATACTAGCACAGTAGAACATGGTAATAACTGAAATGTAAAAGTAAAAGCAGGAATTTAACGTCTCAGAACAGATAATGAACAACAAAAGGCACGGCATGTCCCTTCGTGCATAATCTCACAATCACTCGGCACGGAATGTCCCCTCGTGCATAAATAGAAAAAAATCACTCGGCATGAAATGTCCCCTCGTACGATAAATAATAAACACTCGGCACGGATATCCCCTCGTGCAATAACTAATACACAATCGGCACGGCATGTCCCCTCGTGCGATAAATAATAAACACTTGGCACAGAATTTCCCCTCGTGCAATAAATAATAAACAATCGGCATGGCATGTCCCCTCGTGCGATAAATAATAAACACTCGGCACAGAATGTCCCCTCGTGCAATAAATAATAAACAATCATCACGGCATGTCCCGTCGTGCGATAAATAATATAAAAAGAGTAGTATAATGTGAAAACTAACAATATAAATTCTCAAGTGTACATAAATACTCCATAAAATTCTATCGTCCCGGCAAGGGACTCAGCTATAACCAAACTAGCTCAGAAATATAATTTCAACAGTAAAAGCCTCAACTGAACAAATAATTCGATAACTTCCCACGTCATGGACCAACATCAATGTATCACTTCTAAATCACCAATTACTCATAGTACAGAGAATATTGAGAACACGGTATGATTCATCACAATTGACCCACGGGCATGCTTGACCACAACTTATAGGTACTCGTCGCCTCACCTATACGTTGGACATGAATTACACATAGCAATTAAGACTCTATACCTATTCCCTCAAGCTAAGGTTAGGCCAAACACTTACTTCGACTCCGAAAATGCAAGTCAAGCCTCAATCACAGCCTTGCCTCTCGAATCCAACTGCGAAACGATAATATCTAGACATAATTGACTTATTAACATCGATAATTACTCAATAAACCAATTCCATAGCCTAATTATGCATTTCCTATCATTCTTCCAAAAATACCAAAATCTGACCTCGGGACCGCTTGGTCCAAACTCGAGGTTCGGACCAAAACCCGATCACCCATTCCCCCACGAGCCCAAATATATAGTTTGTTTTGAAACCTAGCCCCAAAATGAGGTTGAATTTCCCAAACTTCCCAAAACCCTAACTCTACCCAAAACCCCTAATTTCTACTTTGATTTCATGATTTTAGGCCTAGATTCTAGGGTGAAATCTTGTAAAAAGAAGTTAAGGAGTAAAGAAAATGAGTTAGAAATCACTTACTAATATTTTGGAGAAGAAAAAGTGTTTGGAAAATCGCCTCTTATGCTTTTAGGGCTTTGAAAAATAAAAATAACTGGAATTCCCGTCTATTTATACCCCTCTCAGGTCCCCCACCGCGGTCAGCAAAAAATGGACCGCGGCCGCACTAGCAAAGACCAAGAAAACTTGAAGAAAACCAAGAACAATGACTGCAGTGACATGCTTTAGAATTTTGACCATAACATTCTCTACAGATGTCCAAATCACGACTTCTTTATTGTTCTAGAAACTAGACACGCAGGGCTACAACTTTTGATTTGGAATCATCTCCAAATTCTTTGTGGATCAAATGATATAAGCCTACGAAGTCGGATCAGTAACCCAGCCCCTCTACCGCGGACCGCGAAAACACGACCGCGGCCGTGAAGCCCCCCTTACCGCGGTCAGCGAAAAAAGGACCGCGGACCGCGGTGGTGGTTTCAGAGAATTGACCCCTATGACCTGCAACAACTATATTTTAGCCTAAGGACATCCCGGGACCTACCTGGAACCCACCCGAGCCCTCGGAACTTCAAATCGAGCGTTCTAACAAGTCCCAAATCATCCCACCGACTTATTCGAGTAATGAACCCACCAAAATAACATAAAAAACAATGAATTAAACTCCAAAATCTATAGAATTTTTCTCAATCTTCATAAACTATCACATTTTCCATTTTTGATCTGAAACACGTCAAACCAAGTCCGTTTTACACCAAATTTTACAGATAGCTCATATAACACATATTAAACCTGTTTCGGGCTCCATAACCATAATACGGGCCCGGTAACACAGGTTCCACATAAAAATTCATTTATCAAACTTGGGACCTCGGAATTCGATTTCGGGCATACGTCCAAGTCCCATATTTTCCTATAGAGCCTCCGGGACCGTCAAATCACGGGTCCGGGTGCGTTTACCATAAATGTTGACCAAAGTCAACTTTAATCAATTAATTATTATAAAATTAAACTTTTCATCAAGTTTCCACATAAAATCTTCCTCGCTACACGCTCGGGATGTGCACGTATATCGAGGTGAGATAAACGGAGGCTTTTGGGTTCTCGGAACACAGATTTAGCTAAATTAACATAGAATGACCTTTTGGGTCATCACAATCTCCACCTCTAAAACAAACGTTCGTCCTCGAACGGACATAGAAAGGCACCTGAGTCTTAGAAAAGAAGGGGATAACGGCTCCGCATATTAGACTCGGACCCCCAGGTAGCTGCCTCGGCATGCTGACCTCTCCACTAAACACGAACCGAAGGATAACTCTTCGATCTCAACTGTCGAACCTGCCTAGCTAATATGGCTACCGACTCCTACTCATAAGTCAAATCCTGGTCCAACTGGACACCGCTGAAGTCGAGAACATGAGATGGATCTGCAATGTACCTCCAGAGCATGGATACATGAAACACTGGATGCACGGCTGATAAATGCGGTGGCAAGGCAAGTCTGTAGGCCACCTCTCCTACCTTGTCCAAAATCTCAAATGGACCAATGTACCTAGGTCTCAACTTGCCCTTCTTTCTGAACCTCATCACGCCCTTCATAGGCGACACCCGAAGAAACACCTGATCTCCTATCATGAAAGCCAAATCTCGAACCCTACGATCCGCATAACCCTTCTGCCTAGACTGAGCTGTACGAAGTCTATCCTGAATAATCTTCACCTTGTCCAAGGAATCCTGGACTAACTCAGAACCCAACAATCTAGCCTCTCCCGGTTGAAACTATCCAACTGGAGACCGACACCGTCTACCATACAACGCCTCATACGAAGCCATCTGAATGCTCGATTGATAGCTGTTGTTGTAGGCAAACTCAGCTAAAGTCAAGAACTGGTCCCATGAACCACCAAAATCAATGACACATGCCCGCAACATATCCTCCAAAATCTGAATAGTACGCTCGAACTGTTCGTCCGTCTGAGGATGAAATACTGTGGTCAAATCAATCTGTGTTCCCAACTCTCGCTGAAATACTCTCCAGAAATGGGAGGTAAACTGAGTATCTCGGTCTGATATAACGGATATGGGAACACCATGCAACCTAAAAATCTATCTCATGTAAATCTTTGCCAACTTCTCTGCTGAATACGACACTGATACCAGAATGAAATGCGCTGACTTGGTCAGCCTATCCACAACAACCCAAACCGCATCAAACCTCCTCTGAGTCCGTGGTAGCCCTACTACAAAGTCCATGGTGATACGCTCCCACTTCCGGTTAGGAAGCTGAATCTGCTGCATCAAACCACCGGGTCTCTGGTGCTCGTACTTAACCTGCTGACAGTTCAAGCACCGAGCTACATAAGCTACAATATCCTTCTTCATTCTACCCTACCAATAATGTTGCCGCAAGTCCTGGTACATATTTGCGCCCGGATGAATGGAATACTGGGAACTATGGGCCTTCTAAAGTATCAACTCATGAATGCCATCAATATCGGGCACACAAATACGGCCCTGCATCCTCAGAACTCCCTCATCATCCACTGTGACCTGCTTGGCACCTCCGTGCCGAATCGTATCTCTAAGGGTACATAGATAACGATCATCATATTGCCTGGCCCGAATACAATCATACAATAAAGAACGGGCCACGGTATGGGCCAACACACTGCCAGTCTCAGAAACCTCCAATCTCACAAATCGGTTGGCTAAAGCCTGAACATCAAACGCAAGAGGTCACTCCCCGACTGATAAATAAGCTAGATTGCCCATACTGACTGACTTCCGGCTCAAAGCATCGGCCACCACATTGGCCTTCCCCGGATGATAAGGAATGGTAATATCATAATCCTTCAGCAACTCTAACCATCTCCTATGGCTCATGTTCAACTCTTTCTGTCTGAACAGATACTGCAAGCTCTTATGGTCCGTGAACACCTCACATGGAACTCCGTACAGATAGTGCCTCCAAATGTTCAAAGCGTGAACAATAGTTGCAAGCTCCAAATCATGAACTTGATAGTTCTTCTCATGAATCTTCAACTGACGAGAAGCATAGGCTATATCCTTGCCAAACCCAACCCGTGAAGCATCACAATACACGATATACGGTCCTGAACCTGAGGACAATGCTAACACTGGTGCCGTGGTCAAGGCTGTCTTGAGCTTCTGAAAGCTCGCCTCACACTCATCAGACCACCTGAACTGAGTACTCTTCTGGGTCAACCTGGCCATCGGGGCTGCGATAGATGAAAAGCCCTCCACGAACCGGCGATAATACCCTGCTAAGCCCAAGAAGCTCCGAATCTCTGTAGCTGAAGTGGGCCTAGACCAATCCATAACTGCTGAAACCCTCTTGGGATCCACCTGAATACCCTCTGCCTACACGACATGGCCCAGAAATGCCACAGAACTCAACCAGAACTCGCACTTAGAAAATTTGGCGTACAACTGCCTATCCCTCAGAGTCTAGAGGACAACCCGAAGATGCTGCTCATGCTCCTCTCGACTACGAGAATATATCAAGATATCATCAATAAACACAATCACGAACGAGTCCAAATAAGGCCTGAATACTCGATTCATCAACTCCATAAAAGCAGCGGGGGAATTTTTCAACCCAAACGACATCACCAAGAGCTCATAATGCCCATAACAAGTGCGAAAGGTCGTCTTTAGGGACCTCAGACGCCCTAATCCTCAATTTATGGTACCCAGATCTCAGATCAATCTTGGAGAACACTGTAGTACCCTGAAGCTGGTCAAATAAATCATCAATCCTCGACAGATGACACTTATTCTTAATAGTAACCTTGTTAAATTGCTGGTAGTCAATACACATCCTCATTGAGCCATCTTTCTTCTTCACGAACAACATTGGAGCACCCCAAAGAGACACACTAGGCCTAATGAAGCCTTTGCCCAACAATCTTGTAGCCGCTCCTTCAATTCCTTCACAATACTGATATCGAGATACGATGCTTGAAGACCTCATAATTATCCAAAATAACGTGCCTCATCTAACGCCACCTGGGGCGGGCACCTACCTTGTAGGTTAAGGCTCCATAATTATAGCACGAATTTGGAAAATTACGCACAGATAATTAATTAGTTTATTTATTTATTTATTAATATTACTATTATTACTCTTATTTTATACATAAATCTTTAACAAGAATGAATTCCTACTAGTACTATAGAAAAATAAAGAAACAAAATTTAATTCACAATGGAGAATTTAAACACAAGAATTTCCATCACAAGGATCTTGTCTTTACATAACTTTCACCGCGGCTCGAGGCCCGATCAAATATACCAAATCATATTAACACGCGAGGATCTCTTTCTCAATTCTGAATCACAAGTAATACACATATCGTCAATCGAAACATTCCATTTCCTTCATTTAAATATTTTTCGTTAAGCAAAATTTCAACACGTAATGGTAAACACAGTTATCTCCATAGAATTTCTCAATACAAGTATTCACATAAGTAGATTTTTGAGTTACGAAGCTCAACCGCACGAGGATCATATTAAAAAGAATTTTGTTAGATAAGCATAACCGAATTAAGTTCAGAAAATCATCACTTTATAATAATTAGATTTTGTCCTTTTAATGAAACCATTTAATGTAACGACCTCATCCATACCATAGAAAATATATCAACAAACTGGGTCTCCACCTCTAGGAATCTAACCTTCACTTTCGACATTTCGACTCCTTTTTCTCTAGGTGGTCATGTATCATGTAGTTGAGTTGTAGCTGAAATAGGGCACGTAGCCTGAGTGCTCTGATGAAATATGACTCTCCCAAGTCTAGGGCAATTTCTACCAGTAGCCGACATAAAGTATCAACTTGCCCTGAGTTGTTCGAAATTTTTACAATCATTTTTGAGTTCTTTAATGAGTCTAGGGACTCGCCCTCTGGCTGTAGGAACCAACGTAGGAGTATGACGGGTTAACTTATCGAACATGATGGCATATTCTGATACCGTCGTATGACCTGACGCCACCGTGACTTCCTCGCTGGGTAGACTTTTGTAGACTTAAAGTTGTTTGAATGACTCCCGTGGTACTGAAGTATAGGGTTATTAAGGAGGTAGACGTACCGAAGTTCCCAGCTTTATCTCTTGTAAAAAAAAATCCCCAGCCTTGTACATACCACACTACACCCGATATGACACGTGACCTCGCAATCTATTCCTTGACAGTGGACTTCCCTCACGTGGCACGAAGTTATAGGTCACAATACCTGATGATCCACGATGTTAAACTTCACAGCTCATATAAATCAACTCCGTTGCTTTACACTTATTCCCATGGTGTGCAATACTTCATGGAAGCGGAAAAGAAAATCATGTGGGTCTTCAAAAGATATACCACTGAAAATGAGTGGAACTTGTTTGGTAACTTGTCCAACCTCAATAAATGGACTAGTGCATCCTGCAATGATGGAGTAGCTATAAATCCTTCCGGAATCTGAACTAGTTCAAAATGTATTGACTGAGCTAGAACCTCCGCATCTAGATCCATTTGAGACTGTACAATAGGTGCTGGTGTTCGAGCTTTAGACTGTGCTCTGCTTCTGTCTCTTCGCTTGATCGTAGCCGTCATTGGGGCTTCATCTCTTGTCTGGTCATAGACGCTTCGCGTGTTGTCGAGATTAGTGAGAGGACAAAAGTAGGCAAGTTCAATCATCGATGATAGAATAAATTCGCATGATGGAGGTGAAGAAATGTGGAGTTATTCCTAACTTTGCAGCCTCTGGGGGATAAGTATAGACGTCTCCGTACCGATCCCTCAGACTCTACCAAGTTTGTCCATGAGTTGTGAGACCTAAGCAACCTAGAGCTCTGATACCAACTTGTCACGACCCGAAATCCCACCTTCGGGCCATGATTGTGTCTAACGTTGAACCTGCTAGACAAGCCAACGTTTGAACTAAATAAACTCATTAACAACTAAAATGAACAAGATAACTAAGACAACGGTAGTCAACAATATGAAAGTTAACTAAGTTCAAAATAATATAGCAAGCTTCGAAATAAAACTCATAAATATAACCCAGAACTGGTGTCACATACTCACGAACTGTCTATGAGATTACGAAATACAATGGTCTGAAAATAAGTACATATGATTGTCTTTGAAACTATAAAATAAGACAGAACTGAAAGAGAAGGGTAGGAGGTGACGCAAAGGCCCACGAACGTCTGCGCGTCTACCTCGATGTCTCCTGAATGAACTGATGGAATGCTTCCTCCGTCAGTGTCCACCGGGTCCGGCTGCGTAGTCTACACACCATAAAGAAGTGCAGGTGTAGCATCAGTACAACCGACCCCATGTACTGAGTAAGTACTGAGCCTAACCTCGACGAAGTAGTGACAAGGCTAGGACCGACGACAATATACATACCTGTGCAATTCTATATAATAACAGGAAAATATCGACGGAAATAAACAAGTAAAAACAGATATGGGGAGAACATGCTGGGGATAAAAGGGGCAACAAAATACTAGCACAGTAGAACAGGGTAATAACTGAATTGTAAAAGTAAAAGCAGGAATTTAACGTCTGAGAACAGATAATGAACAACAAAAGGCACGACATTTCCCCTCGTGCATAATCTCACAATCACTCGGCACGGAATGTGCCCTCGTGCATAAATAGAAAAAAATCACTCGGGACGGAATGTCCCCTCGTGCGATAAATAATAAACACTCGGCACAGAATGTCCCCTCGTGCAATAAATAATACACAATCGGAACGACATGTCCCCTCGTGCGATAAATAATAAACACTCGGCACAGAATGTCCCCTCGTGCAATAAATAATACACAATCGGAACGACATGTCCCCTCGTGCGATAAATAATAAACACTCGGCACGGAATGTCCCCTCGTGCAATAAATAATAAACAATCGTCACGGCATGTTCCCTCGTGCGATAAATAATAAACACTCGGCACTGAATGTCGCCTCGTGCAATAAATAATAAACAATCGGCATGTCATGTCCCCTCGTGCGATAAATAATATAAAAACAGCAATATAATGTGAAAACTAACAATAAAAATTCTCAAGTGTACATAAATACTCAATAAACTTCTATCGTCCCGGCAAGGGACTCAACTATAACCAAACTAGCTCAGAAATATAATTTCAACAGTAAAAGCCTCAACTGAACAAATAATTCGATAACTTCCCACGTCATGGAACAACATCAGTGTATCACTTCTAAATCACCAATTACTCATAGTACAGAGAATATTGAGAACACGACATGATTCATCACAATTGACCCACATGCATGCTTGACCACAACATATAGGTACTCGTCGCCTCACCTATACGTTGGACATGAATTACACATAGCAATTAAGACTCTATACCTATTCCCTCAAGCTAAGGTTAGGCCAAACACTTACTTCGACTCCGAAAATGCAAGTCAAGCCTCAATCACAGCCTTGCCTCTCGAATCCAACTGCAAAACGATAATATCTAGACATAATTGACTTATTAACATCGATAATTACTCAATAAACCAATTCCATAGCCTAATTATGAGTTTCCTATCATTCTTCCAAAAATACAAAAATCCGACCTCGGTCCCGCTTGGTCTGAACTCGAAGTTCGGACCAAAACCCGATCACCCATCCCCCACGAACTCAAATATATAGTTTGTTTTGAAACCCGACCCCAAAATGAGGTTGAATTTCCCAAAATTTCCAAAACCCTAACTCTACACAAAACCCCTAATTTCTACTTTGATTTCATGGTTTAAGGCCTAGATTTTAGGGTGAAATCTTGTAAAAAAAAGTTAAGGAGTAAAGAAAATGAGTTAGAAATCACTTACTAATATTTTGGAGAAGAAAGAGTGTTTGGAAAATCGCCTCTTATGCTTTTAGGGCTTTGAAAAATGAAAATAACTGAAATTCCCATCTATTTATACCCCTCTCAGGCCCCCCACCACGTTCAGCGGAAAATGGACCACGACCGCGCTAGCAATGACCAAGAAAAGCTGAAGAAAACCAAGAACAATGACTGCAGTGACATGCTTTAGTATTTTGACCATAACATTCTCTACAGATGTCCAAATTACGATTTCTTTATCTTTCTAGAAACTAGACACGCCGGGCTACAACTTTCGTTTTTGAATAATCTCCAAATTCCTTGTGGATCAAAGGATATAAGCCTACGAAGTCGGATGAGCGACCCAGCCCCTCCACCGCGGACCGCGAAAACACGTCCGCAACCGCGAAGCCCCCCTTACCGCGGTTAGCCAAAAAAGGACCGCGGACCGAGGTGGTGGGTTCAGAGAATTGACCTCTCTGACCTGCAACAACTATATTTTAGCCTAAGGACATCCCGGGACATACGCGGAACCCACCCGAGCCCTCGGAACTTCAAACCGAGCGTCCCAACAGGTCCCAAATCCCACAGACTTATTCGAGTAATGAACCCACCAAAATAAAATAAAAAACAATGAATTAAACTCCAAAATTTATAGCCCTTTTCTCAATCTTCACAAACTATCAAATTTTCCATTTTTGATTCGAAACACGTCAAACCAAGTCGGTTTTACACAAAATTTTACAGATAGCTCATATAACACATATTAAACATGTTCCGGGCTCCGGAACCATAATACGGGCCCGGTAACACAAGTTTCACATAAAAAATCATTTTCAAAAGTCTTTATTATTTTCAGAAAATAATTTTCTTTAAAAATTAATTTATCGGACTTGGGACCTCGGAATTCGTTTCCGGGCATATGCCCAAGTCCCATATTTTCCTACGGACCCTCCGGGACCGTCAAATCACGGGTCCGGGTCTGTTTACCAAAAATGTTGACCAAAGTCAACTTTAATCAATTAATTATTATAAATTTCAAGTTTCCACATAAAAACTTCCTGGCTACACGCCCGGGCTGCGCACGCATATCGAGGTGAGATTAACGGAGGCTTTTGGGTCCTCGAAATACAGATTTAGCTAAATTAACATAGAATGACCTTTTGGGTCATCACAATCTCCACCTCTAAAACAAACGTTCGTCCTCGAACGGACATAGAAAGGCACCTGAGTTTGAGAAAAGTTGTGATGACCCAAAAGGGTCATCTTATGTAATTTAAGCTATATCTGTGTTCCGAGGCTCCGAGAGCCTCCGTTATTCTCACCTCGTTATGCGTGTGCATCCCGGGCGTGTTGCCGGGAAGCTATTATGTGAAAATTTGATGAAAATGAGTTTTGATAATTAATAAATGAATATAGTTGACTTTGGTCAACATTTCTGGTAAACGGACCCGGACCCGTGATTCGACAGTCCCGGAGGGTCCGTAGGAAAATATGGGACTTGGGCATATGCTCGGAATCGAATTCCGAGGTCCCAAGCCCGAGAGATGAATTTTTAAAAGAAATTGTTTTCTGAAAATAATAAAGGAATAAGAAAGTGAATAATTATGTGAAAACCGTGTTACCGAGCCCGTATTATGGTTCCGGAGCACGGAACACGTTTATTATATATTAATTGTCTTATTTGTAAAATTTGGTGTAAAACGGGCATGAATTGAGTGGTTTCGGATCAAAATGAGGTTTTGAGGTTTTAAAGAATTTGAAATGCGACTTTGAAAGTGATGTTATGTTCCCGAGGTCCGAATAAGATTCCGAGACCGGGAATAGTTCCGTGGTGTCATGTATAACTTATCTGCAAAGTTAGAAGTCATTCTGAGCAGGTTAGGCTGATTCGATGTATTGAAATGAATTCTAGGATTTTAAGTTCTTAAGATTTGATTAAATAAGTTTTGGGGTTTGATTTCGAGTTCCGCTGTTGTTTTTCGTGTTCCGAAAGTTCGAGCGAGTCCGCTTAGTGATTTAGGACTTGTTGGTATATTTGGACGGGGGCTCGGGTGGGCCCAGGTGCCTTCTGGACCCCGCGCGAGGCCAAAAACCAGCAAAAACCACTGCTGGTGCATAGCAGCTGGTGTGGCCGCAGGTGCGGTTGCCCAGCCGCAGGTGCGGGACCGCCCCTGCGGTCCCAGCCTCGCAGGAGCGGTCCAGGCCCTCGCAGGCGCGGGATTTCCCTCAGGGGCGACTAAATCCCCGCAGGAGCAGCCTCCGCAAGAGCGGATACTTTTCCGCAGGAGCGGCCCCTTCTGGGCTGGCCCAAGACCGCAGGTGCGACCATTTTTTCACACCTGCGGTACCGCAGATGCAAAAATCGCCCAGTTAATTCTAATTCCAAGTCCAAAACAGAACACTTGCACGGGTATTATTAAAAATTCAGCCCTTCCTCCATCCCCAACCTCCATTAGCGAGCCTTGAGTCCATTTTTTCTCCCTTGCTACTCGGGTAAGCTTCGTAACCTTGTTTTCGTCCAATTAACATCATTAATCACTAGAAAACTAGGCCTAAACTCATGAAATCAATTAGGAAAGTG
>ML262779.1:0-30313 GCA_005239495.1 Nicotiana undulata
TGAGTGCCCATCTCACTGTGCAATGCTCTCCAAAAGTGCGAGGTGAATTGAGGACCTCGATCTAATATAATGGACACCGGCACACCGTGCAACTGGACTATCTCCTGAACATAAATCTAGGCTAGCCTCTCCGTAGAATAAGTAGTAGCCACAGGAATGAAATGCGCCGATTTGGTCAACCTATCCACAATGACCCAAACCGCGTCAACCTTCCACAATGTCCGAGGCAACCTAACCACAAGTCCATGGTGATGCGCTCCCATTTCCACTCAGGAATGGGCATCTGCTGAAATAAGCCTCCTGGCCTCTGGTGCTCGTACTTGACCTGCTGACAATTGAGACACCTAGCCACAAACTGCACTATATCTTTCTTCATCCGCCTCCACCAGTANCAAGAACTGTGGACCTCTTCCAAAATTCTCTTCCTCAAGCCATAAATTAGGAACATATAAACGGCCCTGGAGCCTCAAGACACCATCCTCGCCCAAAGTAACCTCCTTGGCCCTGCCATGGACCACTGCATCTCGAAGCTCTGCAAGGCAGGGATCATTAAGCTGTCGAGCCTTAATCTCCCCCAATAATGAAGACTGAGCAACCACATGAGCCAAAACTCGACAAGGCTCTGAAAGGTCCAATTTCACAAGGCGATTGGCCAAGGACTGAAGGTCCAAGGCTAAAGGTCTCTCCTCAGCTGCAATGTAGGCCAAGCTACCCATACTCGCTGCCCTCCTGCTCAAAGCATCTGCTACTACATTCGCCTTGCCCGGGTGATATAAAATAGTGAGATCATAATCTTTTAATAACTCAAGCCATCTCCACTACCTCAAGTTAAGGTCCCTCTACTTAAGCAAGTACTACATGCTGCGGTGGTCAGTATAAACCTCACAAGATACACCATATAGATAATGCCGCCATATCTTCAAAGCATGAACAATCGCTGCCAACTCCAAATCGTGCACAGGGTAATTCTTTTCATGAACCTTCAGCTGTCGCGAAGCATAAGCAATAACCCTGCCATCCTACATCAGCACACACCCCAACCCGACGCGTGAAGCGTCGCTATACATGGTATACATCCCAGAACCGGAAGGCAATGACAGAACTGATGCTGAGGTCAAAGCTGACTTGAGCTTCTGAAAGCTCGCCTCACACTCGTTGGACCACCGAAACAGGACATTCTTCTGAGTGAATCTGGTCAGTGGGGCTGCAATAGAGGAGAACCCCTCCACGAATCGGCGATAATAGCCCGCTAGGCCCAAGAAACTCCTGATCTCTGTAGCTGAAGTAGGATGCGGCCAACTCTGAACCGCCTCAATCTTCTGAGGATCAACCTTGATACCTTCCCCGGATACCACATGCCCCAAAAATGCCACGGAATCTAACCAGAACTCACACTTGGAGAACTTAGCATACAACTTCTGTTCCCGCAAGGTCTGGAGCACAACTCTCAAGTGCTTCTCATGCTCACCCAGGCGCCGCAAATAAATCAAGATGTCATCAATGAAAACGATGACGAAGGAATCAATATACGGCCTGAATACCCTATTCATCAAGTCCATGAAGGCTGCGGGGGCATTAGTTAAACCAAAGGACATCACCAAGAACTCATAGTGGCCATACCTGGTAAGAAATGCAGTCTTCGGAACATCTGAAGCCTGAATCCTCAACTGATGATAACCCGATCTCAAGTCNTCTTTAGCTCCTTGCCAATAATTAAGAAGAGTACACTCCAACATTTTAGGAAAATAAATTACCAACTCAATAGCATTATCAGCTTAACATTGTGATAAGATCACATGTACGACACGTAAGGCATGCTAGTGGGTCCTAGACTACCCGGACATGGCATAACAGTAGCTACGCACGGACTCCCGTCACCTCGTGCATACGTAGCCCCCGCAAATAACATCATATATTCATTTAGTTCACCTATGGGGAAAATTCCCCCTCACAAAGTTAGAAAGGAGACTTACCTCGCTCCGAAATTCCATAAACGGCCTCCAAGTCTTCCCGACGACTCCAATCGATGCGCAACGCTCCAAAGCTACCCAAACGATGATAAACCAATGAAAATATACCCAACTGTTTGCTAAAATTCAGATTATATAATTTTTCCAATTTCGCTCAGTGAATTGACCAAAATGCCCTTGGGCCCACGTGCCCGAATTCCGAAATTTCTCGAAGATAAATTCTACCCATAGCCTTACTAGCTCAAATATACAATTTACTCCTAATTTCATGCTCAAATTCGTGGTAAAAATTCAAAAATACAAATTCTAGGTTTTCTTCAAAATTCCCAAATTTTCCAACAAATATTCATGTTAAATCCATGTAATAATCTTGTATTTAACTTGGAATTAAGTAGAAATATCATACCTCTTGATGCTTGATGAAAATCCCCTCTTGAAGCTCCTCAAAATCGCCCCAACCAAGTGAAGAAATGAAGAAAAATGAGCTAAACCTGCTAAAATATCATTCTGCCCAGGTATTTACTCATCACGATCGCGGAGAACAATTTTCCAGCCCAAAATTTGCTCTTCGCGATCGCGGAAAGAGCTTTGCGATCGCGGAGAACAATTTCCCAGCCTGCCCGAATAGCCTCCACTAGAATAGTCATAACCTTTTGCACACAACTCCAAATGACAAATGGTTAAATGTTCTGAAAACTAGACTCAAATATCTACAACTTCTATTTGTTGGTCATCTCCCAATTCCTTATACATTTCTAGATATAATCTGGCAAAGTCAGCCCATGAGCAACACAACTTTCTTCTTCATCTTCTCGGATACCCTGTAGTGTAACAGCCATATCTCTTTGTACATAAATCCAAATCATGAATGGTTTACTTTTCTAAAAACTAGACACAAAGGGCTACAATTTAATTTGTATACCATCTCAAAATTCTTTATAGATTGTGAGATATGAGCTTCCGAAGTCGAGTCAGTGCAGCAGAATTTTTACTCTACGCAATCGCGAAAGGCTTTCCGCGATCGCGATTCACTGGCCCGTTTCTCACATTTTACTCACCGCGATCGCGACCAATTCCCCACGATCGCATAGAACACTACTGTAGCAAAAAATCAGCAGTTATAAATGGCCTAAAAATGGTCTGAAACCACCTCGAAACTCACCCGAGCCTCTCGGGACCCCGTCCGAACGTACCAACAAGTCTGGAAACATATCACGGACTTAGTCGAGGCCTCAAATCACATCAAACAACGCCAAAAACACAAATCGCGCAAGAATTCAACTTTATGAACTTTGGAATTTCTAACTTTCGCATCTGATGCCGAAACCTATCAAATCACGTCTGATTGACTCCAAATTTTGCACACAAGTCACATTCGACATTACGGACCTGCTCCAACTTTCGGAATCACATTCCGACCCCGATATCAAAATTTCCACTTCCGGTCGGATTTTCTCAAAAACCTTCAAATTTCTATCTTTAGCCAAATGACTTCAAAATGACCACCAGACATCCGAATTCACTTCCGATCGTGCTCCCAACTCCAGAATCACCATACGGAGCTATTCCCAGACTCGGAATCCCAAACGGACATCAATATCATTGAAATGCGCTTCAAGCCAAACTTAGGAAATTTCTTCAAAAATGCTGACTGCCACAATATATACTGAAACGCTCCTTGGTTATCCAAATCCCGATCCGTACATACGCCCAAGTGCGAAATCACCATACAAACTTGCTGGAACCTTCGGATCCCGATTCTGAGGTCGTTTACTCAAATTCCAGTCTTACTCAATTTCTTCAACTTAAGGCTTCTGAAATGAGAATTTTCCTTTCAATTTAACTCCGAACCTCCTGAATTTCAACTCTGACCATACACACAAGTCACAATACCCAAAATGAAGCTGTTCATGACTCCCAACTGCCGAACGACGCGCTGGATCTCAAAACGACAGGTCGATTTGTTACATTGGAGCCGCCGTGGAGGCTGGGTTTAATCGTTTCTTCAACAGAACTTAGTATTTTTTGTATTTCTTTGTATGATTTGTTGTTTGGCTACCATGTTTATGTGGAGCTAAAACTTCACGTTCTAGGGTTGTGGTTCTTTCGTGACTATAATTATTTGGATATTGATTTTGCTTTCTTGATTTATAATATTGGTTTATTTATTCAATCTTGCGCTTAATTATTCAATCGCTTGACAACAAATTTAATACTATCTACGAATCTAGAGTTGAACTCGAAAGTGGGAACTCTAAATTGCATATAGAATTGAGTAGAGCAAGTTCTTGAACCTGGGCATCGGTGAATGGATTTGCGGTGAGGATAGACATATACCTAATTGCCTTGCATGGTTGATGTACATGAATTATAAATGTTTTCTTGTTGATTCTAACTCCATAGACATATATGCGTTAGGTTAGCTTGAATAGCGAGTAAGAACTCGACAGATTCTTATGAGCAATATTAACCCTGTCAACCAATAAATCAGATAAATTAGTTATTCAATTCAATTGAAGAACACAATAGGAATGTTAGATAGCCCATGACCCTAGATCGTTTTCATTGCATTGATAACATAAAAATCTGATATCCTTTATTCAGAGTTTATTATTATTTTTCTCTTTATTTTAATTAGATTAGAAACAAATACTTCTAAATTTAATTCTTGTGTAGATAATTAAGATAATTTAATTTAGTTAATAGTTAATCATAAGTCCTAGTGGGTTCGACATTCTATCTTTTCACTTTATTACTTGACGACCACGTATACTTGCGTGTGCATTTGGCCGCAACAAGTTTTTGGCGTCGTCGCCGGGGACTTATACATTAGCTATTTTTCTAGATTAAACATTTATTTTTTATCTATTCATATTTTTTTTGTTTTAGTTTAGTTAGTATTTATTTATTTATTTTAACATGGCATCTTGGAATGAAAATTGTTCGAACGATAGTTATTCTTATTTTGACGATCCTTGTCCATATTATGGAGGACCCCACCAGTGGAAAAATTGTCAGAATGTTCTCGGGAGCGAGTTGTGCGCACAATCTCAATCCTTTGAGTTGAATATTTGTAATATGTGTGGTGGTCAAGATGGCCACTGCGATGGTTGTCCTAATTCTTTTCATCCTTCTCTAAGCCCTTATTATGATCTTGGTAACAGTGTTTGTGAGTATGATAGGTGCAATGAAGTGCAGGATAAGGAACGTGATGCATATATTAGGGATATTCTGAGGCAAGTAGCATAGCAACAGGATGAACTCAAACAAGATATGAAAAGAATGAGGGAAACATCATTAGAATGAAGGCCAATATTGAAGAATTGAATGAAGAGAACGAGTTCTAACAAAAGGAAAATTTTGAAAAAGTGGTGATTTTGAGCCAAACATGGCTAGTGGAACAAGCTGAAAAGTTAGAAATATATGAGGCTCAACGTGAAGAAAATTACTGATGGGATCAGACACTTTATAGAGGGAAGAGCTGAACTGGGACAAGAGATCAACAAATTTTGCACTACTATTCACAACTTGGAAGCTCAATTAAATGCAAAGGTTGTCGCGTCTAACGCCAAACAAAATAGTAATGAGTTGTGCAAAGTTGTAAAGAAGCTTATACGCCAAATTGAGGAGCTAAAAGTGGAGAGCCAATCATTCGAGCATATTTTTGTTGATGATGCCCATGTTGAGAAAAGTACAATAGAGTCATGTGAGGTTGCAGATAATGTTATATTTGAAGAGACTAGTGTGTGTACATATGAGGATGTAAACAACAATACAATTCTAGAGTTATGGCGTATTGGTCCTCATTTCAAACATTTTTCAACATTGTGTTTGGATGATGACATGGAAATCGAGTCATCTAAGCCCTTGGAGGAGCCAATGGATGAGGAACGGGGTGCTTGCATTCTTGAATTCGTCGTGCCAGAGAGATAAAATTACATACCTCATCCGAAGGCCAAGAAGTGTAAAACGCAATATTGTATTCGCCAATTTTTGCAATAATAGCTTGGGCGACGGCGGGATTAACCGCATTTTATATGTTTCAGATCTATTTACTTACTTTTGAAGGGCATTTAAACGTTCATTTTCAAAATTATGGTGGTAAACAAAAACAAACCTTTCCAAATTAGGGGCTCAATTTAAGTTCGAGGTGGAGGCAAAAAGTGGTTCAAGTTGTGACGCGACTTTAAATTAGGCGCTTGTTGGGAAGCAACCCAACTTTACTGCTTTTTTTAATTTTTTTATTATATTGTTTTTGTAGTATCTATTTTTATTTGTAGTATTATAAGCATAGAAAGCAAAGCCATTGGAACGGTGCAAAAGCGGGCTAGATAGTGAGAACTAAGCCAGACAAAGGACCATGCCTGGGGGAAGTCTGAGTACCTCGTGAGCCGCTATTCCTTCAACCTTTGGCCTTTCAGGGAGTATCTTGTCCATCCTCATTATTGTTTAGTTTTATTTGTGCATTGGGAATACTGCACTCTATTAAGTGAGGGTGGGAGAATTTCTCTATATTATTAGTAGTAGTGTGTTAGAAAAATGTTAACTTCTAGTTTATGTTTTCATAGTTGTGTAGTAATTTAGTAGATCCTAAGAAAAATTGAGGAAAAAAAGTAGAAAAGTTGGACTTTTGCCGACG
Source organism: Nicotiana undulata (assembly GCA_005239495.1). Taxonomy (NCBI): domain Eukaryota; kingdom Viridiplantae; phylum Streptophyta; class Magnoliopsida; order Solanales; family Solanaceae; genus Nicotiana; species Nicotiana undulata. The sequence continues at coordinate 6,610 of ML262779.1, forward strand.
GTGGATTTCCTAGACAGTTTTCTTGAGGGATTTAAGTCTAAAGATAAAGGACAAAAAGATTTTCTTTGTGAGGTAGTGTAATAATTACCCCTTGGTTTTTCTTTGTGTCGCGGTTCTTTTCCAAGGGTTTCGTTTGAACCGGGTGTAGTTAGTTTTTATTTTGTTAGAAGTAGGAAACCTTGTGCTATGTTTTGAATAGAAGAAATGTCTCTTGACTTTGTTATGTCTTGAGAATAGTGAATGCGTTAGTTGTGACGCTTAGGCTCAGTTTTTGACTCTTGTATAAGTACCTTAAATTATATGATCTTAACTTTGCTTAACTGCTTTGACTAGAATGTCTTGATGAGTCCAATCCTGAGTGAGTTATGTGCCATGTGTGTGTGAGGTTTGTGTGTAATTCTGTGCATTGCATTTTATGTCTAGAATTTGCCCCGTGTGTTTGCAAAGAAAATAGTAGTTTTGTTCAGTCTTGGAAGTGAAATATGCGTTTCTTTGTTGAAGCAGTTATATGTTTTACACGCCTAATTGTTATGACCTATTTGAGCATGTAATCATGTTTCTTTGACAACCACATTACAAGTCTTACCCATTTATTTGAATTAACCATCTATTTGAACCTTTTCACCTCTCATGAGCACTTGAATTGTTATGAACTTTGTAAAAGTTAAAGTGGAGGTTAGTTTGGCTTTTGAGTGAGTTGTGACTAATGCGTGGTACTTGTGAGTCAAATCTCGAGGCGGAGATGTCACACTCTTGTGCCCAGTATGTTTTAAATATTATTGGTGTGATGAGTTAGGAGAATCGTTTAGAAAAGTCGTGTCGATATAAAGTGTAGTTTGATTTCTCGACGACGAGCAATCGTTTAAGTGTGTGGTTTTGATGATAGGCTATAATTGCATATTTTTTAGTCGCTTGTTACACTCTAATTTACTAAACTTTAATTGGGTTTGAGCTTTAAACGCTAGTGTTTTGCACTAAACATGTGTTTTATGCCTTGTAGGAGTGATTTTGTTATATGTAGATGCTATGGAATGAATTCAAGCTATTCTGGAGCTTTTAAGTATGAGTAAAAGCCCAAGGATTAATTTGTCGTGTTCGGGGATCAACGGATGATAGTGCACTTTAAGAACGAAACAAATAATCGAGCAGGCATACTGAGCATTGTCCAGTAAAATGCACATAGCGTTTTGCTCAGAAGTCCGTTTGGGCTCCACAATATATCGTTGGAAAGATATTTAAAAGGGATACAACTTTCATGTTTTACATTTTTTTCAACTTTACACAGCTGCGTCTGGTTGGGCGCCGTGTAGCGTGCCACGACTGTGTAAATTGATGTTGCCCTCAAATTGCATTCTCTCTAAAGTTCCCCCACAAGCACATCGCGTGGCGTGGCGCCCCATGTGGCGTGCTTGTGCAAATTTCATAGATCCAGTGTAATATTTCGCATGAGAGAAGGTGTTTTTGTCTGGGCCCCACCCTACTTGGTATAAATACATGTAAAAATGTTATTTTTGTGACTTTTGGATAGACGTTCGACCTAGGGAGAGAATAGAGCCGCCATGGAGGCTGGGTTTCATCTTTTCTTCCACCAAACCTAGTAATGTTTATATCTATTTGTATAATTTTGTTTTTTGGCTACCATGTCTATGTGGAGCTAAAACGTCACGTTCTAGGGTTGTGGTTCTTTCATGACTATTGTTATTCGGATATTGATTTTGCTTTCTTGATTTATCATATTGGTTTATTTATTCAATCTTGCGCTTAATTATTCAATTTCTTGACCACCAATTTAATACTATCTACGAATCTGGAGTTGAACTCGAAAGTAGGAACTCTAGGTTGCATATAGGATAGTATAGCAAGTTCTTGAACATGGGCATCGGGAATGGATTCGCGGTTAGGATAGACATATACTGAATTGCCTTGATTGGTTGATGTACAGGACTTATACATGCGTTCTTGTTGATTCTATCTCCATAGACTTATAGGCGTTAGGTTAGCTTGAATAGGCGAGTAAGAACTCGACAGATTCTTATGAGCAATATTAACCATGTCAACCAATAAATCAGATAAATTAGTTATTCAATTCAATTGAAGAATACAATAGGAATGTTAGATAGCCCATGATCGTAGATCGTTTACATTGCATTGACAACATAAAAATCTGCTATCCTTTTTTTAGAGTTCATTATTTGTTTTATCTTTATTTTAATTAGATTAGAAACAAATACTTCTAAGTTTAATTCTTCTTTAGATAATAAGGATAGTCTATTTTAGTTAATAGTTAATGATAAGTCCATGGGTTCGACACTCTATCTTATCACTTTATTACTTGACGACCACGTATGCTATCGTGTGCGTTTGGCCACAACATCTGTACAGAGACGTCTGTACTTATCTTCTAGAGGCTATAGGCTTTAGAAAAAATGCACTTCTCTCCTTCTCTATCGTGCGATTTTATTCTATCATTGAATTTGAATTATTATATTCTTTTTCTCTCACATATAGCGAGGACGCACACAACATCTATAGCGGACCAAGAGTCAGATCCCCAGGTTGCAGCCACAACCAGGGATAGGGGTCGGTGAAGAGGCAGAGCTCATCCTAAAGCACACACAACAACACATATTGCAGAGTCTCAGATCGAGCAAGAGGAGGAGATCCCTGTTCAGACTGCATCAGTTGGAGTATTTCGTATGTCACCAACTGTCTCTCAAGATGGGGGAGGATCTCAGACTCTCGCCACTCACACACTAGAGAAGATGGCTCATGGATATCAAACTCTGGCGGTCCGAATATTAGGAGTAGTCCAACCTGTCATTACTGCTAAGCCCGTGGAGAGAATCGCTATGTCATCCGATGTGCTGAAAAGGTTGGACAAGGTCACTAAGTTATTTCCAGTTCACTTTAGTGGCACACCTTTGGAGGACCCATAAGATTTCATAGACCATTTCCATGAAGTGTTGCACAACATAGGGATTGTGGAGTCCAATGAAGTCGACTTTGCAGTATTTTAGATGCACGGTTCTGCCAAGTGGTGGTGGAAGGAGTATGTTCTAGGCAGGCCAGTAGGTTCACCTCCAATCACTTGGGATCAGTTCTCCCATCTATTTTAGGAGAAGCTCATCCTTTTTACTCTGAAAGAGGACTACCGTAGCTAGTTTGAGCACCTCTTATTGGGTAGCATGACTATTACACAGTGTGAGACTATATTTATGGAGTTATCTTGCCATGCAGTTGTCTTTATCCCTACTGAGATGGAAAGGGTGAGGAGATTCATTGATGGCCTTACTTATGGTATCAAGCTACAAATGGTCAGAGAGACTAATGTGGATATATTTTTCGATATGGTTGTAGAGATTACTAGACTGATCGAGAGGGTTCGTAGTCAGGGTAGAGAGGCAGCTTCGAAGAAGAGGCCTCATCATTTTGGTGGTTTCAGTGGTGCCTTATCTGGAGTCTGTGGTTCTTTTGGTATAGGTCACCCTATTAGGTCAGTTCTGTCAGCACTTCATGCATCACATGGTGCATTGAGAAATCGTGGTATTTATGGGTCTCGTCCTGAGAAGCTGTTCTATAGTGCACCTCTAGCTCCCATCAATGCACTTCTGATCCAGAGCTATCACAATGGTTATCCGAGCTGTCGGAGTCATTCCTAAATTCAGCATCCATAAGAGCCAAGGAAGTGCTTTGAGTGTGATGGGTCAGGTCATATCTGGAGGTATTGTCCAAGAATTAAGAGCAGTGTGCCTAAGTGGGGTTCCCATGCCATGGTTCCGGCATTGATTTCTCCACCGCCCGCTCAACCAGCTAGAGGTGGGGGTCAGGACACATGGGGTGGTGGTCACGTTATTTAAGGTGAAGGCCAGCCAAGGAGAGGTTGTCTGAGAGGTGGATGTCAGACTGGTGGGGCTCAGTCCCATTTATATGCATTTCCATCTAGATCTAAGGCAGAGTCATCTGATGTGGCCATTATAGGTATTACTCCATTTTGCCATAGAGACACATTAGTTTTATATGATCCGAGTTCCACTAACTCGTATGTTTCATCCTATTTTGCCCCATATTTGGATATATCTCGTGATTCTTTGAGTGCTCTTGTTTATGTGTCTATGTCTGTGGGAGATTATATTGTGGTAGATCATGTTTATTGCTTGTGGGTGGTTTCTATCGAGGGTTATGATACTAGGGTAGATATTCTTTTACTCATCATGGTGGACCTTGATGTTATTTTTGGCATGGGCTAGTTGTCACCATATCATGCTATTTTGGATTGTCACGCTAAAATTGTGACGTTGGCGATGCCGGGGTTGCGATAGTTAGAGTGGAGAGGTTCATTGACTGATGTTCCTAGAAGGATGTTGTCCTTTCTGAAGGCACAACAATGGTATAGAAGGGCTGCTTTTCATACATAACCTTTATGAGGGATGTTAGTGTTGATACTCCTACCGTTGAGTCAGTTCCGGTAGTAAGAGACTTCCAAGATGTATTCTTAGTAGATCAACCAGGCATGTTGCCTGATCGGGACATCGATTTTGGTAGACCATGTCTCAGCTCATCTCTATTCCCGTGTATCTCAAGGCACCAATTGAGTTGAAAGAATTAAAAGAACAAATTCAGGAGTTGCTTGATAAGATCTCTAGCCGACCGAGTGTCTCACTCTAGGGTGCTCGTAAAGAAGAAATGTGGCACTATGAGGATGTGTATTGACTACAGGCAGCTGAATAAAGTTACAGTTAAGAACAAGTACCTATTACTGAATATTGATGATTTATTTAACCATTTTCAAGGTGCTAAGGTGTTCTCGATGATTGACCTAAGATCGGGATATCATCCGTTGAAGATCCGGGATTCAGATATTCTGATGACGGATATCGGGATGCACTATGGTCACTATGAGTTTTTGTTTGTCTTTTGGGCTGACCAATGCTCCAGCAGCCTTTATGCACTTGATGAACATCGTGTTCTAGTCGTACCTTTATCCTTCGTATCCGTGTTCATTGACGACATCATGTGTATTCTCGCAGTCGTGAATATCATGAGCAGCACTTGAGGATCGTGCTCCAGACTTTGAGAGAAAATAAGTTATATGCTATATTCTTCATGTGCGAGTTTTGGCTTGATTTGGTGGCATTATTGGGTCATGTGGTGTCTAGTGAAGGGACCAAGTTGTATAAAAAAAAGATTGAAACATTACATAACTGGCTTAGACCGTCTTCAGCTACTGAGATTCTGATATTCATGGGTTTGGCAGGTTTTAATCGCCATTTTTTGAGGGTTTTTCATCCATCACAGCGCCTTTGACTAGATTTGCTTCCTTTTAGATGCTCTGTTTAGTGTGACGTGAGTTTACAAAAGCTCAAGATTGCATTGACTACAACCTCAATATTGGTGTTTCCTATAGGTTTGGGATCTTACACCATGTATTGTCATGCGTCGCGTATTGGGTTTGGCATGATGTTGTTGCAGGATGGTAGGGTGATTGACTACGCGTCTCGGTAGTTAATGGTTCGTGAGAAGAATTACCTTGTGCATGATGTAAAGTTGGCATCCAGTGTTCACGCGCTAAAGTTCTGGAGGCGCTACCTATACGATGTTCCATATGAGGTCTATACCAACCATCAGAATCTCCAGCACATGTTTAAGTAAAGGACCTTATTTTTCGGCAATGAGGATGGTTAGAGTTGCTGAAAGACTGTGATATCACCATATTATATCATCCAAGGAAAGCCAATATAATGGGTGATGCACTGAATGGGAAGGCTGAGAGCATAGGCGGTGTGGCCTATTTATAGCTGAAAGTTCACTAGCCATGGACGTTTAGGCTTTGGCCAATTGATTCGTGAGATTGGATGTCTCGGAACCTAGTGGCGTTCTTGCTTGAGTTTTGACATAATCATCGTTATCGAAGCGTGTCAAGGCTCGGCATTTTGATGATCCTCACTTGTTGGTATAGAAGGACACGGTGCAACGAGGTGATGCAAAAGAGGTTGTGATTGGTGATGATGGTGTTATGCAGCTTCAAGGCCGGATTTGTGTTGCAAATGTTGATGGGTTGAGAGTGTCCCGCACCCTTTTTCCCCAAGCACTCCTTTCGGGGTCGGTTTAAAAGGGTTTATGACATTGGTTGGGACAACTCATTCCTTTTGGGAAAGGGGTTGCATATTTCGAAGAGTCGCCACCTAACGATTTTAAGGTGCGTCAGGGCACCTACTAGGGGCTCATTTAAAACTACTTTTGATAACCAGAGATAGGGTAAGGGCTTGAAATTATCCTAAGGGGAAGGTGTTAGGAACCCCTCAAGATCCACAAGTGTGGTTCCCGGCCAAATAGCATTTGTGAATTTCATACAACTAGCAAGTAAACAAATATGGTTCAAATAGTGGGGATTTTAGTCTAAGTACACATATGTTTGAAAACAGTTAATAGGAAGATAGTTTTTGAAAAGAATTATAGTCTAAGCATTTATATATAGTACAAGTATCCTAGGTTTGTTTATAATATGGATCACATCCATGCAATACCCGGTATGACACTCCTAGATGAGGGGCTACACGTGGTATTAGCGCACCGGTCATCGTATCCATACCTACCCTTTCGCACCCCGTGAAGGTAACTAAAGCGAGTGTTGGTCACGACCTCTATTGCATGCTGTTACCTGTCCCTTCCTTTTAGTCCCAGAGGAGTTTAGGACTTCTATCCTATAAAGGGGATTCTAGGTAGACCCTTAGGTTTTAAAGGTAAAATACTAAGGCGACATATAGAAAAAAACAAATAGGACTGCAGATAGGGGTAACACATAAACAGGAAAGGACCAAGTACCTCCACAAATAATGCACATAATCAGCATGACTCAAACACAGTTAAGGTCTTGGTTTAAATTCAGATCCTAAAACATGGTATCTAAGTGATTACAATAGAGAAACATAATTATTGCATAACTCCGAGAGGAAGTCCTAATCAGTTTGCCTATTGATTTTAAGCATGCTGATAATTAGACAGTAATCATAGGAGGACAGTTCCAGTTTTTTTTTATTTTTAGGTTGATTACCTAAGGCTTTCCTAGGAGTAGGATCATATATGATAGTCATCAGAGGTGTTAACAGTTTTAGGTTGTTATTCCTAAGGGCATGCATTTCTAAGTGTTACAGGAGTTAATTACCAGTTGTTAGAGCGGGGTGACTATTTCATACTCTTCTATGCGTCTATGTTTTAAACTGGGTGTAATTAAGCGAGTGTGATCCTAGAACATGATATCTAATGCAGAATGATGCACGTTCAGAAGCACTAAAGCAGGGTCTCTAAATGCATACAAGATCATGGCATTATGCACAGTTTCAAAATAGGCATAAGTGACAGTTTATAATGTTGTTTGTTCTAGAACAGGATTTCTAAGTGCGGATCATGGTTGTAGCATGATGATTGCATGAATAAAAGCTTATGTTAGCACATTTATCCTAGGACAGAATTTCTAAATGAGTTTTAGAATAGGCAGAATCATATGGTGGCAGTTTATTTTAATGTTATTATTTACCTTAGAGACAGGATTTCTAAGCGATAGGGATGCTGAAAAACAAACTGTCACGACCCAAAAACCCCACCTTCGGGCCATGACTACGTCTAACATTGAACCCGCTAGACAAGACAACGTTTGAACTAAATAAAACTTATTAACAACAAATGCGAACAAGATAACCAAGGCTTCGATGGCCCACCATATAAAATTTAACAAAATAACCCAAAATACAACATAGAACTTTTCGAAATAAAACCCATAAACAAATCCCATAATTGGTTTCACATACTCACGGACTATCTAAGAGATTACTACAAACAAAAGGTCTGAAATAAGTACATAAGACTGTCTTTGAAATACAANAGTAAGTGTCGAGCCTAACCTCGGCGAAGTAGCGACGAGGCTAGGATCAACACAACATATGTACCTGTGCAATTTTATATAATAACAGGGAAGAAAATGGCAACAGAAATAAGCAAGTAAGACAGATATGGGGAGAACATGCTGGGGAGGTAGGGATAACAATATGCGGGCACTGCAGAACAGAGTATCAAATGAAACGTAAAAACAAGGCAGAAATTTAACTTCCCAACAGATAATGAACAGAGAAAGGAACGGCATGTTCCCTCGTGCATAGCCTCATAATCACTCGGCACGGAATGTCCCCTCGTGCATATAAAATAATCACTCGGTACGGAATGTCCCCTCGTGCATATATAATAACACTCGGCACGGAATGTCCCCTCGTGCATAACCTCACAATCACTCGGCACGGAATGTCCCCTCGTGCATATAAAATAATCACTCGGCACAGAATGTCCCCTCGTGCATATAAAATAACACAAAGCAACAACATAAAGTGAGAGTCAATACCAATAAGTCCCAAGTGCATAGAAATACATCAATACAATTCGATTGCCCCGGCAAGGAGAAATCATCAATAACAACATCAACAAATGCCCGACAAGGGTCTCAGCTATAACCAACCTCGCGTCAGAATTACAAATTCAACAGTGTAAACCTCAACTGAAATAAATCACTCAATAACTCTCCACGTCATGACACAACAACAAGGTATCACTTTTAATTCACCAATTACTCACAGGGCGGAGACAAATTAAGAACATAGTAAGTTTCATCACAAATGACTCACGGGCATGCTTGACCGCAACGCATAGGCACTCGTCACCACGCCTATATGTTGTACATGAGTTTCACATAACAAGTAAGACTCTATACCTAATCCCTGAAGCTGAGGTGAAGCAAAACACTTACCTCGGCTCCAAGAAAATGCAGGTCAAGCCTCGATCACAGCCTTTCCTCTCGAATTCAACTCTGAATCGGGAATATCTAGACATAATGGATTTAGAATGATTAATAAGTACTCCATAAACCAATTCCCAAGCTTAATTATACATTTCCTACCATTTCTCCGACAATACTAAAATTCGACCCCGGGCCCACACGTTCGGATTTTCAAAAATTCATGAAGGAATCAATTACCCGGAGTCTAAGGATCAAAGTTATGTAATTTATGCAAGAATTCATGGCCTAACATGGAAAAATCCCAAAATCCCCAAGAACCCTCAAATTTACTACCTAATTCTATGATTTTTAGATGATTTATTGGTGAATTTAACTAGGAATTAGTGTTTGAAACTAATAAAACTATGAAATTTACTTACCTCAATTTTAATGGAGGAAGGTTCTTTGAGAAGCTCTCAAAATTCTTGAGAAGGAAGATGAAAATGGTGGAATGAGGCTAATTCCCGTATTTAATAACACTGCCCAGTGATTCCTTCACTGCGATCGCGACAAGAGGCCTGCGATTGGAAAGCCAACTGACCAGACCTCTGCGATCGCGGTAGAGGTCCTGCGATCGCGAAGAATAACTGGCAAGACCTCTGCGATCGCGGCAGAGGTCCTGCGATCGCGAAGAATAACTGGCAAGACCTCTGCGATCGCGGCAGGGGTCCGGCGATCGTGAAGAACAAACTCACCCGGCCCAAGACGCGACTCAATGCGATCGCGAAGGTGTGGAATCCAGACCTCTGCGATCCCGAAGAGGAGGCTGCGATCGCAGTGAACAATCACAACCCAGCAAAATCCTTCTCCGTGATCGCAACCCACCTTCTGCGATCGCAGAGAAGGAAACCAGATAGCAGATTTTCTGGTTTTTCCAACTTAGCTCCCGGGGGTCCGAAACACACCCGAGCCCCTCGGGACCCCGTCCAAAAGCACCGGCAAGTCTGTATTCATGATACGGACTCGCTTGAACTTTCGGAACATGAAAAAGAACAACGGAACTCGAAATCAAACCCAAAAACCAAATTAATCAAACTTAAGAACTTTGAAATTCTAGAATTCACTTCAACGCGCCGAACCGGCCTAAACCACTCGGAATGACTTCAAATTTTGCAGATAAGTTATAATTGACACAACGGAACTATTCCCGATCTTGGAATTTCATTCGGACCTCGGGAACATAAAACCACCTCTCAAGTAAAATTTCAAATTATTTAGAAACCCCACAAGTTCATTAACTCCATCTTTCCTCATTTGGATCTGAAACCAATCAAATCAAGCCCGTTTTACACCAAATTCCACAAATAGGACAAATAACATATAATAAACCTGTTCCGGGCTCCGGAACCGCAATACGGGACCGGTAACACGACTTTCACATAATTACTCATTTCTACAATCCTTTATTATTTACTGAAAACAATTTTCTTTAAAAATTCATTTCTCGGGCTTGGGACCTCGGAATTCGATTCTGGGCATACGCCCAAGTCCCATATTTTCCTACGGACCCTCCGGGACCTTCACATCACGGGTCCGGGTCCGGATCCGTTTACCAACAATGTTGACCAAAGTCAACTTTATTCAATTTTGTTCAATTCAAAAATCCCATATTTATCAAATTTTCACATGGAAGTTTACCGGCTACCTGCCCGGGCTGCGCACGCATGTCGAGGTGAGATTAACGGAGGCTTTCGAGGCCTCGAAATACAGATTTAGCTGGAATTACTTAGGATGACCTTTTGGGTCATCACACAAATAGTATATATGAATCCTATGGAACATGGTATCTAATGTATGGCATGCTTGCGTGTGTTATCCCTAAACATGGCTGCTATTGTGCATAGAAGAAAAGTAAACCTATGAGCATGGTTTCTACCCTTGGCTACACTACAACACACATATTACCCTCCCCTTTTCACTACCCAACCCCAGAGTTGTTTACAAATAATTTTTACTGACCATTGGGTATGAATTACATAACTAAAATAAGAAAAATAAGAAGCTAACTATACTGGGCCTACAGCATAGGCCCAAATCTCCATATCCTCAATGCCAAGTGGTATTTCACAGCCTTTCTCATAATCCGAGTGTGTCAGAGTTCCCTAAGGACCTCAAGGGATCCCGGGCAGTGCTCACACCTAGATTTCATAGCCATAGTAGAGTAAGTGCAGTGTGGAAGGGCCAACCTTAGTGTGTCAAAGTTCAGAGGGAGCTCAAAGGTCCCAAAACAATGCTCACACAAAGGGGGAAGAACTTAAGGGGTCTAAGAGTAGAGTGAGAGTGCTTGACATAGTTTTGAAAAAATTGAGTAAGTAAACAGTTTTGAAAAAAAAGAGACTTGATTGAAATGATTTTATAACAGAACGTTTGACCAATGGGACATTTTGAAAGAGAAGAGTAATCAGAACAACGCCAATCTCAGGATCCAAACAAATTTAGCATCACACAAGGAACAAGGAACCAAGAAAAAAAATCCAACAACCACAAACAGGGGTAATTGGATTTGAGGGACAAGTATAGAGCATGTGAAGGCAAGCATGTAGTAGGCAGAGGTATGCGTAGGTACACAATCAGAAGTTCCTAAGGGGTTCAGGGAATTGGGATAAAACATAGTAACCGTATCAAATAGCTTAAGGTAATACCAGTAGGGGCATGCCTTAACCATAGCTAGTGTACAAACATAGGCATAGAGGGATTCACATAGAAACATGTTTCAAATGCATAAAGACATGCTGATTATGAAAATAAATCATAACTTAACATGCTAGATGGAGCACACGATTTTAATTACATATCCAACAACAAAACAGTAGATAGAAGCATATAAGAAACATAATAAATTGAAGCAACAAAGTAAACATATTGGTTTGGGAACTAGGATTAAATATCAGAACATACCAGTGAAGTGAAGAAGACAGTAAACACAAAGTAAGGTAGGAGCACAATAGTTATCCTTGGCTTGCAGTCGGCTAACTTAGAACGGTAACAAGTAGCACAAAGAAGAGAGAAGAGAGCAGGAAGTTTTAGTAGAGAGAGAGTTATTGAACCAGTGAGTTCCCTCTGTAGCTTTAATGAAAGAGTGAAGGTACTTATAATTTTGAAATTAGGCAGAAAATAAGGGAACAAATGATAGTTCAGCAAAATTATGGAAGTGCACATCAATTAGAATCACATTAATATCAGTACTCCCTTTAATTAAGGAGTCAATATTCAAACGGATACAAACAATGATAATATAAGGAAAAGAAATCATATAGACTGATGGAAGCACATAAGGAAATACATTTCAACAAAGTATAAGACATGTAATAGGGATAAGTTCAGAATACTCTGATTAAGGAAAGCATGTGTGAATTAGTTTGACAGAATTATTTATAGAAATAAGGTAGGAAATTCTGAAAAATCAACAAAAAATCCTCGAGCGAGATTCAAATCACAGGAAATTAGCACCAATTAGGGAAAGTATCATGTATGACTGGAATACCACACAGAGAAATAATTTCAGCATATAGAACAAGTAATTATTCTAGGTTCGGAAAATCTAATTGAGGAAATGTTTATAAGAATCGATTAACAGTAGAATCAATCAATAAGGCAAGTGAATAACTCATGGGTCAAAATCAGTAATGTATTACCATAGGAGATCAGTGAAGGACACTAATCTGAGGGAATCAGGGATTCGAATAAGGATAACATCAGCTAAAGGAAATTAACACGAATTAAATAGATAATAGTCAAGAAATCCGAAACCCTAGTAATCACAATAGAGTAAAATCATACGAAATTAGGGATTCACATGAATTACAGAGTAAACATTGATGTAAGAGGGAAAAGAAAGAAAATCAAAGACATAGATGAACACCATAGGGTAAAGTTTCAAAGAATCATAAAGCTCATGAGACGCAAGCACATATGCAAACATCAGAGACAAAATCAGGAACTCAAGGTTTAGGACTAAAGATTAGGGGTTTAACACAACAACTCAGATAAAGAGAGAGACTTAAATAAATCGCTAAAACACAGTAGAAATCCTAGGATAACACTGAAAAATCATAGGAACCGTTTTAAAAAGGGGTTATGAAACCCTAGTTTGAAGATGAAGAATCGTTTTAGGGAAAACGAAATATCTTTAAGGAAAACATCAAAATAGCCCGTAATATGCCAAGATCTATTACAGATCTAAATAAACCAAGCGATAGAAGTTAGGGTTTCATGGAGACAACCCAAAGAGAAGAAATATCGGCTAAAGAACCACTGGTTCTAGCCAAAAATGAAGAGATCTTACTCGGACGGCCGTAGATGGACGGAAAACGGCATTAAAGTCCATGGGTGGGAGTTGAACCGCTCCAGGTTCAATTGAAAACCTCAAGGTAGTGTCAAGCCGGCATAGGAGGAAACATAGGCTGGAAGGGGTGAGACCTCATGGTTTCCGGCAAGAGAGGTGGCCCGAGAAGACAGACAAAGTTCATCGGAGGGGGTGAAGGTGAGAAGGTTCTAGAGAGAACCATAGAGAAGGTGAGAGAGAATGAAACGGGGGAAATGAGAGGGGGGGGGGGGTAGTCCTTTAAGATTAATTATGGTAGGGATTAATTTGGGACGTTGATTTGAAATAATCAATGACTCAGATTGAATGGGGGATTGGGCCGGGTAGGCTTTAAATACTGGGCCTGATGTGTTGGACTAATTAATTGGGTTGGGGTCCGGGTAGATTAGGCTAAAATTAAGATTAAAAGTGGCTATTTGTTAAATACCCATTTAAAATAGATAAATAATTAATAAAAATGGTTAATAATTATAAAAATGAAATTGATGCTTAGTAGATGAAATTAAAGTATTTAATTGGTATTTAAAATACAAATGACTAATTATTTGGTAAAAAAATAGCACAAAATATATAGTTAAGCTATAATTGCAAAGTTATTGCAATTATAGCCAAATAATGCCAATATGGCTAACTTGTGAAATAATTAAATCCTAATGTGATCCAAAATGATATATTAAACCAAGGAATATTTTGAAACTATTTGTAATGCAATTTATGATTAATTATTGGATATAAAAGTACTGGAAAAATTAGAAATAAATTGATAAAAATATGGAAAATTTATGGAAAAATACCAATTGTTATATAAACTGATTTTGAAGGTATATATGCAAATTTAAAATAATTTGAGGAAAAATTGGGTATCAACAGCTGCCCCTCTTTACCCGGGAGGGATGGAAGAGTTGTTGGGTAAAGATATGATGGCCAATTTTGACCGAGCGTACTGGTTTGAAGAGATTTAGGTCGCACCCTAGTTTCTGAGTTGGCTACATATCCCTGGTTTTACAAGAATCAGGCCGTTTGTAGTTCAGGAGCCATCGGCGAAGTATACCGATAAAGTTTTTTCCAGGACGGACGCAACATATATGGTTTGATAAATTAACGACTTACGGGAATGGTTAGGAGAACTAGAGCGGGACCGCTCCTGCTAGGACGGTCGTTGCTCGCCGGATTACCTGCAAATAATCGATACAAGCATATATTGTGCGTAAATTTAAACATGATGCAATTTCCCATCAGACCATGAATGTTGTCTTCGGACGGTTAAGGATGATGTCCTTGGACCATGATGTCCTGGGCCATGGATTGCTTGATGCAGGATTCGCAGGCCATGAGATGATGTTCTTGGGCTATGAGGATGGTGCCTCCGAACCATGATGCCTTTGAATAATGATATGCAAAATTGAAAAAGATCCTCAGGCCATGGCATGGTGTTCTCGGGCCATGAAGATGGTGCCTCCGAACGATGACGCCTTTGGATAAGTTGGCGATATTTCAGCCTATGAGAAATGCAGTAGCATGATGCTCACAAGACATAGCTTAGTCTTGCGAATTTAAAAGGTAGAGCTTAGTCCGAAAGGAAAGTGAAGTAAGTAATTCTTGAGACAACACTTAGTCTCGAAAAGTAAATTGGAGGCAGAGCTTAGCCTTGGAAGGCAGAAAAGTAGCCTTATGCAAAGGGAGGTAGAGCTTAACCTCGGAAGGCAGAATGGTAGCCTTATGCAAATGGAAGGCAGAATGGTAGCCTTATGCAAATACAGATGGAGACAGTGCTTAGTCTCGTAAGGCAGAATGGTAGCCTTATGAAAGATGGAATGCAGATGGAGGTAGAGCTTAACCTCAGAAGGCAGAATGGTAGCCTTATGCAAAAATGCAGATACAGATGAAGACAGGGCTTAGTCTCGGAAGGCAGAAAGGTAGCCTTATGCAAGAATGCACATGCAGATGGAGATTGAGCTTAACCTCGGAAGGCAGAATGGTAGCCTTATGCAAAACTACAGATGCAGATGGAGACAATGCTTAGTCTCGGAAGGTAGAAAGGTAGCCTTATGCAAGAATACAGATGCAGATGGAGGTAGATCTTAACCTCGGAAGGCACAATGGTAGCCTTATGCAAAAATGCAGATGCAGATGGAGACAATGCTTAGTCTCGAAAGGCAGAAAGGTAGCCTTATGCAAGAATGCAGATATAGATAGAGACAGTGCTTAGTCTCAGAAGGCAGAATGGTAGCCTTATGCAAAGATTAAATAAATGACAATAGAAGTTCTTAGCTGATCATAGATTGTGGTGTCGTGATCATTGCGAGCATTGCGACTACGGAGCATTGTTTGTTTGTGCTGATAGCAACAGTCGGCAAAGTGTGATTGTTTCGAGAAATTGTAACTTTGAACATGTTTGTTCTTTATGTGGACAGAGAACTTAGCATTTGCAACTGTGATGCAATTTGTGGCTTCTCTGCGTGTTTATTCTTTGTGTCTGCATCCAAAGAAAAATCGTGAGTTTTGTAGATGAGGAAGGTTAGTTCGTATCCCCGTTGGCCTTGCTTGACTCGTCCGGCTTGATCTGATGACACTGTATGTTTCATTAGGGTAGCGTTTTCTAAACAAAATTGTTTCAAGAACAAGTATGCATGATTTTATAAAAATATGTCATAAACGCATAATTTAAAATAGCTTTTAGATGAACCCACGACCACGACGTGGTTCAAGACATTCCAACCTATCTTGCTACAGAATTTTGAGGGTCCTCCTAAAAATTCTGCCCTAGTTTGATGGGTTGATGTTTCTGGCGGCTGCTTGTGCGGCGATTGGCTGAACTTGCTTCAGAATTTTGAGGGTCCTCCTCAAAATTCTGCCCCAGTTTCCAATTGCGGGGAAAACGGAAATTTTTATTGAATTGTGACCGAACCCATAGGGCTGCCTATGTATCCCCTCTTAAACGGGAATCAGGTCAGGCGTATTTTAGTTTACATCATTCGAGAAAAGCATAAAGAGTTACACATAGTATTGCTTGATTGCATCTGAGTTGATCGGTTTTGGCCAGACTTCTCCGTCCATTTCTGCAAGTATGAGAGCTCCTCCTGTCAATACTCTGTGACCCATGTAAGGACCCTGCCAGTTGGGAGAGAATTTCCCTTTGGCTTCATCCTGATGCGGAAAGATCTTCTTCAACACCAGCTGCCCCAGTGTTAATTGTCTCGGTTGGACCTTTTTGTTGTAGGCCCTGGACATCCTATTCTGATAAAGTTGACCATGACAGACTGGATTCATTCTTTTTCCGTCTATGAGGGCCAGCTGCTCATAACGGTTCTTTACCCACTCTACATCGATGAGCTCATCTTCTTGTATGATCCTTAGGGAAGGAATTTCTACCTCGGTGGGAATAACAGCCTATGTGCCATAAACCAGCATATAAGGGGTTGCTCTAGTTGATGTGCGGACTGTAGTACGATATCCCAGTAAAGCAAATGATAACTTCTTGTGCCACTGCTTGTGCTTCTCTATCATTTTCCTCAATATCTTCTTGATATTCTTATTGGCGACTTCTACAGCTCCATTCATCTGAGGTCGGTAGGCCGTGGAATTTTTGTGTTTGATTCTGAAAGTCTCACACATAGTTTTCATCAAGTCACTTTTGAGATTGGAACCATTGTCGGTAATGATTGATTCCGGAATTCTGAACCGGCAGACAACACGGTCGCGGACAAAGTCAGTCACGACTTTCTTAGTCACTACTTTGTAGGATGCTGCTTCGACCCATTTGGTAAAATAGTCGATGGCTACTAGGATGAACCTATGTACGTTGAAGGCGGCATGCTCGATTGGTCCAATAACGTCCATTCCCCAAGCGGTGAACGACCACAGTGAGCTTGTGGCATTAAGCTCGTTTGGAGGTACCTTTATCATGTATGCATGTATCTAACACCGGTGGCATTTCTGGACATACTGGATGTAGTCCGTTTCCATAGTCATCCAGAAGTAACCAGCTTTGAGTATCTTCTTAGCCAAAACAAAACCATTCATATACAGGCCGCATGTCCCAGCATGGATCTCTTCTAATAGCTTGGATGCTTCCTTTGCGTCGACATATCTTAATAGTCCCAAATCGGGAGTCCTCCTAGACAGGATTCCTCTGTTGTGAAAGAAGTTATTGGACAGTCTCCATAGTGTGCATTTCTGAGTATGATTTGCAAGTTCTAGGTACTCTCCTTTCACCAAGTATTCTTTGATATCATGAAACCAAGGCTTTCCGTCTGCCTCTTCTTCGACATGGGCACAGTAAGCTGGTTGGTTATGGATCTTGACTGGGATAGGATCAATGAAATTCTTGTCTGGATGTTGTTTCATAGATGATAGAGTAGCCAATTCATCGGCGAACTCATTCTGGATCCTGGGGACATGCCGAAATTCTGTCTTCGTGAACCTCTTTCTTAATTCCTGCACGTGGTGCAGGTACGATAGTATCTTGGAATTCTTGGTAGCCGTTATCCTTGTACCTGATATACTAGAAAATCTGAGTCACCAATTTCTAACATCTCCTGGACGTTCATGTCAATGGACATGTTGAATCCTAAGATACATGCTTCATATTCCGCCACATTGTTGGTGCAAGGAAATCTGAGTTTGGCAGATATCGGATAGTGCTGACCAGTTTCTGATATCAGGACGGCCCCAATGCCGACTCCTTTGAAATTTGACGCTCCATCGAAGAACATTCTCCAACTGTCATAGGACTCTGCAATATCTTCTCCTATGAATGATACCTCTTCATCGGGAAAATACGTTTTCAGGGGTTCGTATTCTCCATCCACAGGATTTTCAGCAAGGTGGTCTGACAGTGCTTGTCCCTTGACTGCTTTTTGAGTCACATAGACAATGTCGAACTCACTCAGCAGGATTTTCCACTTGGCCAACTTGCCAGTGGGCATGGGTTTCTGAAAGATGTACTTTAAAGGATCCATTCTCGAAATAAGTATGTTGTGTAGGCACAGAAGTAATGCCTCAACTTCTGAGCTACCCAAGTCAAAGCACAACAGGTGCGTTCCAATAGTGAATACCGAGCATCGTACGGAGTGAAATTCTTGCTGATAATAAATAGCTTGCTCGTTCCTTCCTGTTTCATCGTGCTATCCCAGAATGTAGCCGAAAGCTCCATCTAACACTATAAGGTAGAGTAGCAAAGGTCTACCTAGCTCAGGAGGCACTAGGACCGGTGGTGTTGATAGGTATTCCTTAATTCTTTCGAAGGCCCTTTTGCAATCATCGGTCCACTTGGTTGCGGCGTCCTTCTTTAGCATCTTGAAGATCGGCTCACATATGACTGTAGACTGTGCTATGAACCGACTGATGTAGTTAAGCCGTCCCAAGAAACTCATCACATATTTCTTATTCCTTGGCGGTGGTAATTCTTGAATGGATTTGACCTTTGACGGATCCAATTCTATCCCTCGGCGGCTGACAATGAACCCGAGCATCCTACCGGCAGGAATCCCAAATGCACACTTCCTGGGATTCAGCTTCAGATTGTATTTCCGCAACCTATTGAAAAACTTCCTCAAGTATGCTATGTGATTAGTGGCTTTCTTGGATTTGATAATAACATCATCCGTATATACCTCAATCTCCTTGTGTATCATATCGTGGAAGATAGCGGTCATAGCCCTCATATAGGTGGCCCCTGCATTTTTCAGGCCTAACGTCATCATCTTGTAGCAGTATAATCCCCACGGCGTAATGAATGTCGTTTTCTCAGCGTCTTCCTCATCCATCTAGATCTTATGGTAACCAGCGCAGCAATCCTTGAATGATTGCAGCTCATGCTTGGCGCAATTTTTAATCAGGATGTGTATGTTAGGCAAGGGGAAACCGTCTTTCGGACTGGCTCGGTTGAGATCTCGGTAGTCGACAGAGACTCTGACCTTCCCATCTTTCTTTGGCACTGGCATGATGTTAGATAACCATGTTGGATACTCCACAACTCGGAGAACCTTAGCGTTGATCTGCTTGGTGACTTCTCCTTTGATTTTCAAGCTCATGTCAGGCTTGAACTTTCTGAGTTTTTGCTTTACCGGCGGACACATTGGATCTGTTGGCAGTTTGTGAGCCACAATGGATATACTTAGACCGGTCATTTCATCGTATGACCAGGCGAATATAGCCTCATACTCCTCCAGAAATTCTGTGTATTCTTTCTTTTCTGATGGCGACAAATGAATGTTAATACGGGTCTCCTTGACTTTTTCTGAATTCCTCAAGTTGACAATTTCAGTATCGTCCAGGTTGGACTTAAGTCTATTCTCAAAATTCTCGACTTCTTTGACAATGTCGTCAGGCATATCATCTTCTTATGAATCAATGTTCGTTTGTGTGTTGTCTCGTTGCATGTCACAGTCATTGGTTCATGAAGGCAAGTAATAGTAATGTTGTATAGATAAAGTAGTGAGAGAAAAACAACAGTAATAAATATTGATTCATAAAACTTAAAAGTGCTTTTGATAAATTGAATAAATGTTTTGAACGTTGAAGATCTTATTGTAGGAATTGAAAAGTGGGAAGGGAAAATCATTTAGTTAAAACAATGAACAATGCTTGTTTTAGCCTTGCTACCTCGAGGCTTATCGGGCTCTAGATGTTCTGACGGTCCAATTCTTGAGATACGCCCCTCTGCTTACGCCCTGAATGGAAGGGCTTTCCTTCCCCTCCTCCTCGAGAATAACACCACAATCAATGTCGCTGTCCTCCAGGAATAAGTTCTTCAATGCTGCAAGTGCTTCTTCTTCATCTGTCCCATAAATAATGCCAGCCTGGAGAAAAGTCTGCTCTAGGCACGGTATCGGATGCTCCATTGGGTAGTAGGGACCGCGCCATGGTGGCGACCAGCTCCTGAATTCTTTCCAAGTATATTCGTATCCTAAACCGAAAGTGGTGCCATGTTTTTTGAGCTTGATGGGCTTAGAGATCCTTTGGATGTTCTTGCATCTCACAGTGATACGCAGTGCTTTGTTGTGACCCAGCCTTTCAGGTGGCAACTCATCCTCGTGGAAGGTGATCTTATGGCTTTCTAACACTTGGCCTACCTGTATTGGTAAAAAAAATAGCTTTACACGTAGGCAAAATCTGGATGACTCAGCCAACTATGTGGACCAAAGAAAACAACACATGTGGAGGTAAAGATACACGGAGGCACGGGATAAAAGAGATATGGTCGGCATATTTTTTAATATAACAGCCATGAGAAGATTATCGAGGAAGAAGAGACACGTTCGAAATGAATCTAGAAAAAGCAACAGGCAGGTACGAGATTAACTCAACATGCATGGAATTGATTCATCAACCACGAGTGTATCAGCCACGGGAAACCTAATGAAGAAGAAGAGATGCGGTCATAGAGCACCCAAACGAAGCCACAGATAAGATTCGAGAATCAACAATTAATGACTCACACGTTACGTAATTCCTAAAATAACAGTTACGATTCACCTTTGTAACGCCTCATTAATGCAATAATTAGTCATTAATGAGCAATCATTACAGGAATCAAAACGTTGTACTAGGAAAATCCCTCTATAAAAGGGAAGAAATGTAACAAACAGGATCATCTGAATTCTCGAATACAAACTACTTTACTTCTTGCACTATATATTTCTATCAATTTACTGTTTCTTTATTCGTTATTTTATTCATTCGATTATCAGTAACCCGAGTTTATCTTAAAATAGCTTTGGTCAAGAAATCTTATTCTTTGGTTGAATAAATTTGTTCCGTTACCGGGAATCTGATAATCATAGTCCGTTTACCAACTGATATCCTTTAAATTATGTAGAATTCCAACAATGAAAACAACAACAACAACAACAACAACATCAACAACAATGACGACAACAATTAACAAAGAAATGGAACCCCAATTTCATCTCCTCGAGGAACCCCGCGTGCTTCAAGGGAATCATCTCCAGTTAGATCTAATAATCATCATAACAATGATGAGCAAACAGTAGAACAGGATTGAATAAAACAAATGATTGTTGATTATGTGGGACAAGCTTTGCAAGAATTTGCAAGAGGGTTGCCACAAGCACCACCAGTACCACCAGTACCGCCTCAAAATAATACAATCGTAGCGGAAAATCCTCAATATGGGTTAATAAACTCAGCCAGGGGAGACACTCTAAATGAATATTTAGAAACAAGATCAGGTACGACTAATAATTCTGAGTTACAAAATTTATTACTAACCATGCAGAAACAGATGAAAGAACAGAACGATCGCATCGAGCAAATCCCTGGTGTTCCGCCTATTATCAAGGGAATCGATGTAGATAGGTATTCTCAACAGCCTTGGAAGCCAAGTGCAGCTCCATTACCTATACCCAAGAAGTTTAGAATGCCTGACGTTTCCAAATATGATGGAACAACTGACCTACGTGATCACGTGACTACTTTCACAGTAAAAGGCAATGATTTAACAAAAGAGGAAATCGAATCAGTCCTTGTCAAGAAATTCAGAGAAACACTCATGAAAGGAGCTTTAATCTGGTATTCTCTTCGCCCTGAAAACTCTATAGATTCTTTTGTTGAACTTGCAGATTCGTTATAAAAGCACACTCTGGTGCACAAAAGGTTGAAAAACGAATGGAAGATATATTCAAGATAAAACAAGGATACACGGAATTGCTTCGTGAGTTTGTGGACAGGTTCCAACAGGAAAGAATGCAACTACCAAGGGTGCCTGACAGTTGGGCCATGGCATTCACAAGTAACTTGAACGATAAAAGCTCAGAAGCCATGAGACGCCTTAAAGAGAGTTTAAGAGAATTCCCAGCCACAACATGGAATGATGTGTATAACAGGTACAATACCAAACTCAGAATCGAAGAAGATATCATTGCCCGTACAAAAGATGAGGAATACCCCAGTACAAGATGACCAGAATAAGAGAAAAGGTCAGGCAAAAATAGGTACGATCCTTATCTAGGATCCTCGAGACATGACACACATCCCCGGTTCGAAAATACAAGACCATCGGGAAAAGATACAAACTCATCTTCATCTAGATCCAGGAGAGATCGAGATGAGCGGTCCAGGGGTAATACCCGAATTAGGGACCATAGCTTTAATGTAAGTAGCACTAAACTTGTCTCAATACTAAGAAGTATGGGAGACAAAGTTAAATGGCCCAAAGAAATGCGTTCTAATCCTAACAGGAGGAACCTTGATCAGTGGTGTGAATTCCACAATGATCATGGCCATAGAACTACAGATTGTAGATTTTTGCAAGGTGAAGTAGAACATCTATTAAAACAGGGCTACTTAACGGAATTGTTTAGTGATAAAGGTAAACAGGCATATATGAAGAACAGGCAGGAGCCACCAAAACCACCTTCCCAAAAACGAACCGTCAATGTCATACATGGAGGGGAAGAAGTGAACGGCATAGTCCGTCAGCTAACATCAAAAGTCACAAGCACCCACGGGAAGCGAGTTCGAGAAGAGACGAGGGAAGATCAAATATCTTTTGATGACGCAGATTTTGGTGGATTAATACTTCCACATAATGACGCACTGGTAATATCCTTACTTATTCATGACACTAATGTTAAAAGAGTATTGATTGATCCAGGCAGTTCAGTCAATATTATTTTGATAAAAGTCGTGGAAGAAATGCTAGTAGAAAATGAAATGATCCCGAAGGTTCGAGCTATATCTGGGTTCGATAATTCAACAGTGATAACTAAAGGAGAAATCGAACTCAATACTTACGTTGAAGGAGTCATCAAAAGTGCAAAATTCCAAGTCATTAATACGGAAATGGCTTACAATGTTATTCTGGGAAGACCATGGATTCACGATATGAAAGCGGTCATATCCACTCTACATCAGGTGATAAAAATTCCCTTCAAAATGGGGAATTAGGCAAATTAGGTTGATCAGCAAACCTCGAAAAATATCAATTCGATAGCTCTTAACAACAAAAAAGACACGGGAGAAACATCGAATTCTCAAACAGAGGCTCATCAACAAACAGGTATGGAACAAACCTCTAATCAACTACGTACAAAAGAAATGGATATTCAAATAGGTACGGAAGAAGGTAACGATGAAACAAATCCTGTAATCATCAAGGATGAGCCAGAACATGCGGACATAGACTCCAGACCGGATTTCATTCGTGAACCAGAAGAAGAAGAACATATCAAAACAACTGCTGAAGAACTCGATATTGTTCCCATCTCTGAAGAAAATCCCGAAAGGAAACTCTACATTAGCATAAAACTGCTGGAAAGATTAACACCTGAACAAAAAGGTATGTTAGTCAATTATTTGAAAGCTAATGAGGATTGTTTTGCATGGTCCCATTCAGATATGACAGGTATCCCACCAGAGGTGATGACCCACAAACTAAACGAAGATCCGTCATTCGTACCTGTCAAACAAAAGAAACGAAAGCAAGGACCTTTCAAAAATCAAGTGATTGATGAAGAAGTCCAAAAGCTTTTGAATATAGGTTCGATACGAGAGGTAAAGTATCCTGACTGGTTAGCCAACACAGTGGTGGTACC
>ML262779.1:30439-67261 GCA_005239495.1 Nicotiana undulata
TGGCCGACTTTGTAGCTGACTTTAGCAATAATATTACCCCTGAAGTAGAAAAGGAATTACAACTCTTCAATGGTGTAAACCCAGGTCAGTGGACCCTATTTACAGATGGCTCTTCTAATATAAAAGGAGCAGGGTTAGGCATCGTACTAATATCACCCACGGGTGAAAAGATACGGCAAGCTATTAAATGCTATCCAATAACTAACAACGAAGCAGAGTACGAGGTTGTTATTGCAGGTTTAGAATTGACACGAGAGCTGTTAATTGAGAAAACCGAGATCAACAGTGATTCACAATTGGTGGTAAACCAGATGCAAGGGACTTACACCGCTCGAGAAACTCAAATGCAGCAATACTTAGAAAAGGCACGTGAACTTGTGAGACAGTTCAAAATGTGGAAAGTGATACAAATACCTAGGGAGGAAAATGCTGGGGCGGATGCGTTGGCAAACCTCGCAGCAGTTACAGAAGTAAACAATAAAGACAACACTATTGTCGAACACCTCTTCCATTCGAAAATTGACCAAAACAAGAATGAGGTATCTTTCAATAATTTAACTTGGGACTGGAGAAACGAAATTCTTAACTTTTTGCAGAATGGTACCGTGCCTGAAGACTAAAAAGTAGCTCAAGCGCTCAGCCGTAAAACAGCAAGATATTGTCTAGTTCACGGCACCTTGTACCGCAAAATGTTTGGAGGACCCCTAGTTAAATGCCTCAAACCTAATCAGACGGAATTCGTGATAAGAGAAGTCCATGAAGGACATTGTGGAAATCACGCAGGTTCAAGATCTTTGGTAAAAACCCTAATCAGAGCTGGGTATTATTGGCCTAAGATGGAAGAAGACGCGGAAAATTTCATCTCGAAATGTGACAAATGCCAACGGTTCGCCAATAATATGCACAGACCAGCAAAATTGTTGCACTCTATCATATCACAGTGGCCCTTCATGAAATGGGGAATGGACATAGTGGGACCTCTTCCCCCAGCCAAAGGTCAGGTACGGTTCCTGCTTGTACTTACTGATTATTTAACAAAATGGGTAGAAGTAGAAGCATTCAAACAGGTACGGGAAAAAGAGGTTAAAAGTTTCTTTGGTGAAATATAATATGCCGATTCGGGATTCCAAAGGAGATCGTGTGTGATAATGGCATACAGTTCATAGGTTCACAAATCACAGAATTCTTCGAGAGTTGGAAAATTAAACGGATCGCTTCAACACCATATCATCCCGTAGCTAATGGACAAGCGGAATCCACGAACAAAATCATCATCAACAATATAAAGAAGCGATAAGATAAAGCCAAAGGCAAAGGCAATTGGTCCGACGAATTACCAGCGGTATTATGGGCGTATAGAACCACATCAAAAATAGCTACGGGAGAAAGTCCCTTTGCGCTTGTTTATGGCTCGGAGGCATTAATACCTGTGGAAATTGGTGAACCAAGTTTGAGAGTGACAACAGCTTCGGAACAAACAAATGACTTTGAACTCCAAACCAATTTGGACCTGCTCGAATCACGAAGAGATGCGGCTTTAATACGGATGGCATCTCAAAAGCAAATCATATAGCGGTATTACAACCGCAAAGCTCATCTCAGATATTTCAAAATTGGGGACTTTGTACTTAAAAAGGTCTTCCAGTCAACAAAGGAAGCAGGAGCTGGCAAACTAAATCCAAACTTGGAAGGACCCTATAAGGTCCGAGGCATAGCAGGGAAAGGCGCGTACGAGGTAGAATCCATGGACGGCAGGGTTCTACCAACGAGCTGGAGCGCCATCCACCTGAAGAAGTATTACTTCTAAGGAAAAGAAGTACCCCCGGTCAGGTACTGCATGTTAGATTTTGTCTTTGAATATTTAAAATTTTACTAACGTTTTTAGATGATAGGCAAAAAGTTAACCCATCACCAGATAATGACATTAGACCTGCAAAGACACGAGGAAATAACATAATTCCTGGTATAGGTTACACTTTCTGATGGATATTTTAAAGGGTTAAGCAGTCATCATCTAAAAAAAGTATATACCTTCGAGTCCAGAATGTTTTCCTTTTTCAAGGAAAGGACCACAAAGAAGGAACAATCAAGTTCTCGAGATCTCATTCTTCAACGCTCAAACACTTGGGGGACTACATAATATGGAAGGCCAAGATGAAGCAAAAGACTGCCAGAAGTCAAAAATCTCGAGCCTAAAAGAACCATTTACCCAACGAGTGATACGAGCAAAAAGAACTGAAAACTCCAGCTACGAAGAAGAAATGTACATCTCATATAGAAAATTGTTATATCAAAAATAGTTAGGGATAGAAGATCATCATCATTGTACTTAGTCAAAAAACTGTTACAATCAAAAAACAGTTATGAAATCTTTGTGCTCAAGTAGAATATTTTTATTTAAATAAAACAGTTACGGATGAAAGATCAAATCCCTTGTATTTATTCTAAAACTGTTATCAAATGAAATAGTTATGAATTACGATGCATTTCTCTCGTACTTGTTATAAAACTGTTGCAAATAAAAATAGTTATGGGTAAAAACCCGACATTTACAAAAACTGTTACTAATGAAAAATAGTTATCTCCTTGTATTAACTAAAAAAAGCCGTTACCTACGAAAAACAGTTGCGAAATACAAGTGATTATCAAATCTGTTAAAACAAAACAGTTGCAACCTGAGTTTTAGATGATATTCATAATACATGTAAAATGTTGTGAAAGTTCAAACGAAAACCTCTCACAAAAACATACTTAAATATGTGAGAAAATTCCTATTACTCTATTGCATTTCAATGAATTTGAGACGTCTTCTTCATTAAAGTATTGATTAAAAGGGCCCTAATACATAAACAAAGCCTCTTACAAACAAAAGCTAAAAACCTTACACTACACCTATCATAAAAAGGTTCAAAGTGAAATACGCATCTATATGCAAATAAAGCTAAGAGGTACGAGCAAAAACCTCACAAAAGCAATACGAATCAATAAGACTTGAGAAAAGAGTAAGGCTCAAACTCATAACAGAAAGTCTCAAAAATTGCATTAATATAAAGCGGCTAAGTCAAAAACTAAGTACTAAACTAGTACTTAGCCGCATAAGTATTTACATTTTTATGGTACCCCTAAGTTGTCAGTTGGGGACTTTAGAGTTTCAAATTTACTCCTGATGGAGCTGGGAGTAACCACACCAATCCAATAAAAATAAAGTGGGGATAATTTCTTCATTCTTGAGGAGGAGGAGAACCGACTTCTTTTTCTGAAGGAACGTCAGATGCTTCCTGGGCTTCATCAGCTGGAGAAAGTTCAAGACCCCGCTGGGTCTTCTCCATATCTTCTTCAAATTTAGCAATCTCAACAGCAAGGTCAAATCCCTCTCGGCCCATTTCTATCAATTTATCATGGCGAGCACTCATGTATGCCCAACTTACGTCGACGGTTGTCGCCTCTTCAAGGTCGCCATAATCCTTTGACCATGCCTGAATCTCAGCCTTCAAGCTATCATTCTCAGCTTCAGCGGCTTCAAGGGAAACCTTCAAATGAGCAATTGATTCCTCCAGAGTCTTAACTTTAACCTTGGCTTCACGGAGATCCTCTTGAGTCTGGGAGAGGCTCCGGACAAGTTCACCGCAGTATTCCTCTTTCTGTCACAGCATATGCTTCAAATTTCCGATTTCCTTTGTAGCCTTTGACAATTGCTCATCAAATGTAGACTCGAGAACAACTTTTTCCTTGTTAACCTGGCTGCAGGAAGCTCTTTCCACTATCAATTCTGCTGTGACAATCTTCAGCTGCTCCTTCAAGGTAACTCTATCATCCTCTAAAGCATCCATTTCTATTCGAAGACTATCATATTGTGCCTTTGAATCCTCAAGCTCACGTAGCTCTTTCAACTCGTTCTCTGAGTTCGAAATTCTCTTCATAAGCTCTAAGCCAATAAGGTGCGTCTGCAAAAACAGCAAAAAAATCAAACGTGTTAAACTTTTATTCAAAGAAAATTGAGCATACAAAATTGTTCTTTCAAAAGCATACCTTTAAATAATCACGCACCACTTTGTTGGCCCAAGTAAGAGTTGAGTGGCTGTCAAGTTTGGCCCTCTCTTCAGAGCCGATTAAAGGCTTGAGTCATACTTCAGGCTCACCAGTCTTCTTGAAAAGGCTTCCACTGGTTGGAACCTCAATTACAACCCTCCGCATCTCCCTGCTGGAAGACCCTACTTCTACAAAAGAAGGCACGAAAGCAGGAACAGAGGGAATAGCGACAGACACGGACGGGCAAGGAGCCAAAAGAGCCACGGGCACATCAATAGAAATGTATGGATGAGAAGCTGAGGAAATAACAGGTACGGACGGAGGAGCAACAGCAAAATCGGGAAAAATGGTAGCTAGCGGAACATTATCAGGGTCAAGTTCAAACCCTTCATGGAAAAGACGCTCGGCAGGATCTCGAACCGGGGACTGAGACTCGTCCCAGGAAAAGGAGGGCCGGATTGCCAACACGGAAGGAAAAGGCCAAGGAGCAGACTCATCATCTGAAACTGCTCGCCTTCTTCTCGATCGGTGCACTAAAGCACCCTCTCTTTCATCTTCATCTTCCCCTCCAGAACGGGGATCACGAACTTTCCTCTTAGAAGAACTGACTAAAATCTTCTAAGCATGAGATAATGACATATTTGGGAGTGATGAACCAGGTGCCCAACGGGTAGAAAACCCTATCGAAATAAGGAAAGAGTTAACAAAAAGAACTCAAGTAAAGTAGGAAGTGAGAAAAACTCCACTTACCGTGGGTCTTGACAATCCAATTGAACTTCATGGAAAAGAACTTCCAAGACCTTTCTTCGACAGGAGCTACGGATAATATTCTTTCTACCCAACTACGAATATCGGAGACATTCTCGATGGTATTCATAGTTGCTGAAAAATAAGAGAAAAACTGATGCGGTATTAAAAACACAATTTAACTTTATGTAAAGAAAACAGGTACGAACCAAAGTACTTACGTGCACGGTTCCACTTCTCAGGGAAGGGAAGATTGTTTTCACCCACTAAAACAGCTGTGGGAACGGCAACGTACCTAAGGTACCAACCTCTATCCTTGTCATCACCAGGGGTTACTAAAACTCTCTTACTCCGAGCAGCCAGAGTAAAAACCCCATGACGAAATAGAGCAGGTGAATACAGATGAATCAAATGATGAAAGGTGAAAGGAACAGAAACTTTAGAAGCCAAACTCTCAGGCAAGCAACAACACGCCACACTAAAGGACCGACTTGTCCTAGGCATATATTGAAAAAACGGAAAAACTCAATAATAACAGGGTCGATGGGAGGTTGAAATCCTAGTGTAAAAGGATAAGTGTAGACATATGAAAAACCCATCTTGTAAGACGTGATCCTTTGGTTATTATTTGGCACAAGAATGGGAACGTTAGACTCCCAAGAGAATTTCCTACGGATAAGAGGAATATGACCTACAGTAATAATGGTCGCATACTTCTCTACACTATCTAGAGAAGAAGCATGTTCGACGATAGAAAAATTTTCCCTTGGGAAGATTATCTCAGTAGGAATGATTTCGTCAACTTTTGGTTCACGAATATCATCCTTACTCTTAGAAGCACATTGAGAAGACCTAGCTCTAGGAGACAGTAAAGATCTAGCGGAAGGAGGAGAAACCAAAGGGTAAGAAGAACCCCTAGTGGAGGCAGATCCTAAACTCCTCAATCGGCCACTTGTCCGGCTCCTAGATGGAGCAGAAGAAGATGCCAAAGTTTCAACATTAATAACCTTTTTAGGTTGACCAGATGAAGACATATTTATGCAAGCTAAGGAAATTTCTTCACCAAGGAAAAATCAAATTATAGAAGTGTTTCGTGAAAGAGAAGGAAAGAAGACAACTATTTATACCTAATGGCAACCGTCAAAACATGGAAAAATAATGATGGAAAGTCATAATTAAGGGTGTCACTTCAGGATTGATGCGGCTGCAAAAAAGCCTTAAAAACGCCAAATTGTTGCAGAGCCAATCAAAGACAGACACGTGGAAGGAGCATTAAATGGAAGGATGCACGACGAATGCGTTCAAGAAAGGATACAATGTTTCGGAACAAAGCGGCGGCAAAATATTCCCGCCATAAATGCGTATCCACTTACCAAGTATTATACGTCAAATACATGGCAAGTGGGGGGACTATCTGTATTGGTAAAAAAAAAGCTTTACACGTAGGCAAAATCTGGATGACTCAGCCAACTATGTGGACCAAAGAAAACAACACATGTGGAGGTAAAGATACACGGAGGCACGGGATAAAAGAGATACGGTCAACATATTTTTTAATATAACAGCCACGAGAAGATTATCGAGGAAGAAAAGACACGGTCGAAATGAATCTAGACAAAGCTACAGGCAGGTACGAGATTAACTCAACAGGCACGGAATTGATTCATCAACCACGAGTCTATCAGCCACGGGAAACCTAATGAAGAAGAAGAGATGCGGCCATAGAGCACCCAAACGAAGCCACGGATAAGATTCGAGAATCAACAGTTAATGATTCACACGTTACGTAATTCCTAAAATAACAGTTACGATTCACCTTTGTAACGCCTCATTAATGCAATAATTAGTCATTAATGAGCAATCATTACAGGAATCAAAACATTGTACTAGGAAAATCCCTCTATAAAAGGGAAGAAATGTAACAAACAAGATCATCTGAATTCTCGAATACAAACTACTTTACTTCTTGCACTCTATATTGCTATCAATTTAGTGTTTCTTTATTCGTTATTTTATTCATTCGATTATCAGTAACCCGAGTTTATCTTAAAATAGCTTTGGTCAAGGAATCTTATTCTTTGGTTAAACACTACCATATTGGCCTTTTCCCCACTAGTGATATTATTCGGCACATATGCTTCATTCAACACTTTCAACAAAGTGTTCCTGTGTGTCTCGAAATTTTGTGGCAAGGAAAGGATGGATATCTGAGCTGGTGTCTTGTTCAACTGGTCGATGACCGAATACTCCTTGGCCTTCACTTTCCTCCAAAGGTCGTCCGAACCTGTCTCGATAATGGGTGACTGATTGGAAGCCTGCTTGCTTGATTCAGCCAGATGTTCAGGCGTGTAGACTCTACCAGTTCTTGTCATACCCTGTGCCGCGGTAGCTTCTTCAGTATTGACTTTGCCTTTCCTTCTTGCCTCGGCTGCATAGTTTATGGTACAGCATTTGTATAAAAAGGTGGCGTGGTTGATATTGCCACTGTAATTGGTGCGGCTACCCTCACTTCGAATGGAACATGTACCTTAGGGGGTAGGACCACAACCTCAATTGGTGTCGGTGTCTTTACGGGTGGCGTTGCTTCAAACTCATGCGGTACAGACATATCTACCTCAGCATCCTCAGACGACTGAATCTGGACTATTATTGGGTTGAGAGTAACCGTTGGTTTCTTTAGGTCATCGCCTTCTACGATCAACCCGATCGACCCCTCGAGCTCCTAGTCGTCTTCTATTTCAATCATGTGGATGCATCCACCCTTATGGTCTGGAAGAGGATTATTGCGAACGTTCGGAGCGGATTCATTTTCCACAATGATCTTGTTGTCAATCAAGGATTGTATCTTATCCTTCAGAGAGTGGCATTCATCGATGGTGTGTCCCTTCATGCCGGAGTGGTATGCACAGGACTTGTTTGGGTTGACCCACTAGGAAGGGTTCTCAGGGGTCACAGCAAGGAAGGGGGTGACATAACCAACAGCTTTTAGCTTTTCATACAGCTGGTCGATAGGTTCGGCGATGGCGGTGTATTGTATTGGAGGTCTGCGATCAAAGTTTGGTCAAGGTCTAGGGATGTTTTGGCATGCGGGGGGTGAGCGATAATGGGATGGCTGAGAGTTGTAAGTGTGGTAAAAAGGAGCGGGTTGGGAGTATCTGGGTGAAGTAGGTTGATATGTAGGTGGTGGAGATGATTGATAAGTTTGTGGCGGAGCTTGGTATGAGGGTGAGGGTGCTTGGTAATTTGGGGTTGGTTGATATGTGAGTGGAGGTGTTGGGTAAGTTTGGTATTTGAGGGGAGACTTGGTTCTCTGTGCAACCATCACAGCTCCCATGTCACTTTTCTTTGACACACCACCGGACTGTAAAGCCTTATTCGTAGCTTGTAAGGCTTTGAAATTTGTGACCATGCAACTTTTAATACCTTCCTCGATCCTTTCACCCAATTTGATTATGTTGGAGAACTTGTGGTTCTCAATCACCATCAATCGCTCATAGTATTGTGGGTCGTGAGCCCGGACAAAAAACTTATTCATTTGTCCTCCTCTAAGGCGAGCCTGACCTTAGTAGCTTCGGATCTCCAGCGAGTAGCAGACTCGCGAAACGTTTCTGTGGGCTTCTTCTTCATATTCTTGATGTAGAACACATCTGGTGCGTTCTCTGTATTAAACCTGAACCTATCCATGAAGACAGATGCCATGCTCACCCGATTCGACCACTTCTTGGGATCTTGGCTAATGTACCAAGACAATGCATCTCTTTTCAAGCTCCTCATGAACAGCTTCATGCGGATCCTCTCATTTTCCCCCACTCCAACCAGCTTGTCACAGTATGTCCTCAGATGGACCCTTGGATCACCTGTACCATCACATTTAGAACTTATGAGGTTTGTACCCCTCAGGCAGTTCGACATCGGGCTGTATGCAGAGGTCCTCATAGTTCATCCCTTCGACTCCCCTGCTTCCCTCAACGCCTTGAACCCGGATGGTCAGCTTCTTAAGTTCCTCGGACAAATTCCTGATAAGCAGATCCTTTTCATCAAATTCAGGTGTGTATGAGATAGGTGGAGTGAAGTGTGGCATAGTCTCCACGTAGATAGGATTGTTATGGTGGCCTGGTGCATGGGTGTGGAAATGGTCATTTGTGGAGTTCTGAGGTTCCGGGGATAAGTAGAGGAGTGTTCTTTGGGGTATGGCAGGTGTTACATTGTGTCAGGAGGGTCTGGTTCTTTGGTGGAGTGGCGTGATGGTGAGTTGCAGGATGATTCTGCTGTTTTGGGATATTTTAAGGAGGTGTAGGATTTTTGGGCATTGGGGAGGTTGACGTCTAGGACGCTGAGGGTGAATGAAAGGTTTGTTTCAAACCTGATCAAGCTCTTCTTAGAATTTCAACAACTTTTGTTCAAGTTGCGGCATGTTCTCGTTTGGAACCTGAATACCCTGGCCATCAGTGGCCTCTACACGTTCAGTGTTCTCCTTTCTGATGTTTCTTAAATCTTCCATTTTCTTCTTTCCTTTGGGAGGACTAAGAGGAGGAGAGGGTGGTGGGCCCCTGGATCTTGTGAGATAGGAAGATGATGCCAGAGTGCACAAACTAACCTTTTCGGGAAGGGAATAATAAAAGAGAAAATAAAGAATAAAAAAACAAAAAGGTAGCCAATTCAGTGAGGATTATGAAAGGCATTGCAGTATTTAAACACATGGTGCGGGAATGTAAAGCGCGTCCTAAATTGGGAACCTCTTTGTTCTTGAGGTAGGCCTAGCGACAAATTGATTTAGAGAACTTAAAATGCTACATGCCTCATTTCATTGATAAAAATAGACGAATCCCAAAACGACACTAAACAAACAAGAAGTAAAGTCACTAATGGCCATTGGCCTTATTACATTAATAAGCGAAAAGAAAAGAAATTCCTATCTACTTTGTCCCAGAAGGTCCTTCACCAGACTCGGCATCCTTGATTCCTTCGAATAGCTTCCCCAACTCACGAAGTCCTAGCAGTAGGTATGCTTGGCTAGATGTCCACCTTCGGTCCCCTCAGCTCATGTTATTAGGCTGGATGTCCATGAGGAACGGCTGATTACCCAGATACTTCTTGACGAGTGTTTTGTCACTAGAATGCATATCTTCCCACCAACTCAGCAATTTTGGGTGGATGTTGGTAACCATGCCGAATCTGGGGACTTCGTGCGTCATATTTCTGCAAGGCAAACAAGGTTAGGCCCTGACCCTCACCAGACTCGTCTATTTAACATCAACGATTAGCATGAAGCATTTAATTCTCCAAATAAATGCACAGAACGTGATGATGTGCGTTTGGGTTTATGGAAACCCAGTGGAATTTTGAACAAGGCTATCTTAATAGCTATTGTGTGGACAACACATTAGCCTGGCTAGGTTTGACCATGATGCATGCAACAGTATAACGAAGTAAGGTTTCTATGGGGTTTTAGACTGGTACCCTTAAGCAGACAACTCAAGGGGGAAAGGCACGGAACTGTCAACTGCACCACTGATGGACTAGTTTTACCGCAAATAAGCCTTTCCGAATTTAGGGGGTAATAATATAGGAAGGGCACAACCACTCATCAAGCGTTTCTATATGATTTTGTTTGGTCACGAGTTGAGTATGAATGTTGGATCAAGAAAAATGCAATAAACAGTAAACATGTAGTCACGTATTTCCACGTTATGAAAGCAATAAATACAGAAGTTTATAATTTAAAACGGTTACAAAGGAAGGAAACCAGAAAGATATGTCAGTTACTTTTGAAGAAAATTAAAGGATTAGAGGAAATAAACAAGTAATTGCACACAAGAAGAGGTACTAATTCACAAAGCAACTTGAAATGGTAAAAGCCTAGAATCCCCAGCAGATTCGCCATGTTGTCGCGCCCCCTTTTTCCCCAAGCACTCTTTTCGGGGCCAGTTTTAAAGGGTTTATGACATTGGTTGGGACAACTCATTCCTTTTGGGAAAGGGGTTTGCATATTTTGAAGAGTCGCCACCTAACAATTTTAAGGTGCATTAGGGAACCTACTAGGGGTTCATTTACAACTACTTTTGATAACCAAAGACAGGGTAAGGGCTTGAAATTAACCTAAGGGGAAGGTGTTAGGCACCCCTCAGGATCCACAAGTGTGGTTCCCGGCCAAATAGCATTTGTGAATTTCATACAACTAGAAAGTAAACAAATATGGTTCAAATAGTGGGGATTTTAGTCTAAATACACATATGTTTGAAAATAGTTAATAGGAAGATAGCTTTTGAAAACAATTATAGTCTAAGCATGTATATAGAGTACAAGTATCCTAGATTTGTTTGTAATATGGATCACATCAATGCAATACCCGGTATGACACTCCTCGATGAGGGGTTACACGTGGTATTAGCGCACCGGTCATAATATCCATATCTACCCTTTCCCACCCCGTGAAGGTAACTAAAGCGAGTGTTGGTCACGACCTCTATTGCATGTTATTACCTGTCCCTTCCTATTAGTCACGGAGGAGTTTAGGACTTCTTTCCTATAAAGGGGGTTCTAGGCAGACGCTCAGGTTTTAAAGGTAAAATACTAAGGCGACATATAGAAAAAAACAAATAGGACTGCAGATAGGGGTAACACATAAACAAGAAAGGCCCAAGTACCTCCACAAATAATGCACAGAATCAGCATGACTCAAACACAGTTAGGGTCTTGGTTTAAATTCAGATCCTAAAACATGGTATCTAAGTGATAACAATAGAGAAACAGATTTATTGCATAACTCAGATAGGAAGTCCTAATCAGTTTGCCTATTGATTTTAAGCATGCTGATAATTAGACAGTAATCACAGGAGGACAGTTCCAGTTTTTTTATTTTTAGGTTGATTACCTAAGGCTTGCCTAGGCGTAGGATCATATATGACAGTCATCAGAGGTGTTAACAGTTTTAGGTTGTTATTCCTAAGGGCATGAAGTTCTAAGTGTATGCAGAATATACAGGAGTTAATTACCAGTTGTTAGAGCGGGGTGACTGTTTCATACTCTTCTATGCGTCTGTGTTTTAAACTGGGTGTAATTAAGCGAGTGTGATCCTAGAACATGATATCAAATGCAGAATTATGCACGTTCAGAAGCACTAAAGCAGGGTCTCTAAATGCATAAAAAATCATGGCATTATGCATAGTTTCATAATACGCATAAGTGACAGTTTTTAATGTTGTTTGTTCTAGAACAGAATTTCTAAGTGTGGAGCATGGTTATAGCATGATGATTGCATGAATAATAGATTATGTTAACACATTTATCGTAGGACAAGATTTCTAAATGAGTTTCAGAATAGGCCGAATCATATGGTGGCAGTTTATTTTTAATGTCATTATTTAACTTAAAGACATGATTTCTAAGCGATAGGGATGCTGGAAAAAAACAGTATATATGAATCCTATGGAACATGGTATCTAATGCATGGCATGCTTGCGTGTGTTATACCTAAACATGGCTGCTATTGCCCACAGAATAAAAGTAAACCTATGAGCATGGTTTCTACCCTTGGCTACACTACAACAAACATATTACCCTCCCCTTTTCACTATCCAACCCCAGAGTTATTTACAAATAATTATTACTGACCATTGGGTATGAATTACATAACTGAAATATGAAAAATAAGAAGCTAACTATCGGGAGCCTACAGTATAAGCCCAAATCTCCATATCCTCAATGCCAAGTGGTATTTCACAGCCTTTCTTATAATCCGGGTGTGTCAGAGTTCCCTAAGGACCTCAAGGGATCCCGGGCAGTGCTCACACCCAGATTTCATAGCCATAGTAGAGTAAGTGCAGTGTGGAAGGGCCAGCCTTAGTGTGTCAAAGTTCATAGGGAGCTCAAGGTTCCCAAAGCAATGCTCACACAAAGGGGGAAGAACTTAAGGGGTCTAAGAGTAGAGTGAGAGTGCTTGACATAGTTTTGAAAAAATTGAGTAAGAAAATAGTTTTGGAAAAAAAGAGACTTGATTGAAATGATTTTATAATAGAAAGTTTGACAAATGGGACATTTTGAAAGAGCAGAGTAATCAGAACAACACCAGTCTCAGGATCCAAACAAATTCAGCATCACACAAGGAACAAGGAACCAACAAAAAACATCCAACAACCACAAACAGGGGTAATGGGATTTGAGGGACAAGTATAGAGCATGTGAGGGAAAGCATGTTGTAGGCAGAGGTATGCGTAGGTACAGCATCAGAAGTTCCTAAGGGGTTCAGGGAATTAGGATATTGCATAGTAACAGTATCAAATAGCTTAAGGTAATACCAGTAGGGGCATGCCTTAACAAAAGCTAGTGTACAGACATAGTCGTAGAGGGATTCACATAGAAACAGGTTTCAAATACATAAAGACATGCTGATTATGAAAATAAAGCATAACTCAACATGCTAGATGGAGCACAAGATTTTAATTACATGTCCAACAACAAAACAGTAGATAGAAGCATATAAGAAACATAATGAATTGAAGCAGCAAAGTAAACATATTGGTTTGGGAACTGGGATTAAAAATCAGAACATACCAGTGAAGTGAAGAAGACAGTAAACACAAAGTAAGGTAGGAGCACAATAGTTAGCCTTGTCTTGCAGCCGACTAACTTAGAACATTAACAAGTAGCACAAAGAAGAGAGAAGAGAACAGGAAGTTTTAGTAGAGAGAGAGTTATTGAACCAGCGAGTTCCCTCTGTAGCTTTAATGAAAGAGTGAAGGTACTTATAGTGTTTAAAATAGGCAGCAAATAAGGTAACAAATGATAGCTCAGCAAAATTATGGAAGTGCACATCAATTAGAATCACATTAATATCAGTACTCCCTTTTATTAAGGAGTCAAAATTCAAACGGCTACAAACAATGATAACATAAGGAAAGAAAATCATATAGACTAATGGTAACACATAAGGAAAAAAATTTCAACAAAGTATAAGACATGTAATAGGGCTAAGTTCAGAATACTCTAATTAAGGAAAGCATGTGTGAATTAGTTTGACCGAATTTTTCATAGAAATAAGGCAGAAAGTTCTGAAAAATCAACAAGACATCCTTGAGCGAGATTCAAATCACAGGAAATTAGCACCAATTAGGGAAAGTATCATGTATGACTAGAATACCACCGAGGGAAATAATTTCAGCATATAGAACAAGTAATTATTCTAGGTTAAGAAAATCTAATTTAGGAAAGGTCTATAAGAATCGATTAACAGTTGAATCAATCAAATAAGGCAAGTGAATAACTCATGGGTCAATATCAGTAATGTATTACCATAGGAGATCAGTGAAGGATACTAATCTCAGGGAATGAGGGATTCGAATAAGGATAACATTAGCTAAAGGAAATTAATACGAATTAAATAGATAATAGTCCAGAAATCTGAAACCCTAGTAATCACAGTAGAGTAAAATCATACGAAATTAGGGATTCACATGAATTACAGAGTAAACATTGATGTAAGCGGGAAAATCAAGAAAATCATAGACATAGATGAACACCATAGGGTAAAGTTTCATAGAATCGTAAAGCTCATGAGACGCAAGCACATATGCAAACATATTATTAGAGACAAAATCAGGAACTCAAGGTTTAGGACTAAAAATTAGGGTTTTAACACAACAACTCAGATAAAGAGAGAGACTTAAATAAATCGCTAAAACACAGTTGAAATCCTAGGATAACACTGAAAAATCATAGGAACCGTTTTAAAAAGGGGTTATGAAACCCTAGTTTGACGATGAAGAATCGTTTTAGGGAAAACAGAACATCTTTAAGGAAAACATCAAAATAGCCCATAATATGCCAAGATCTATTAAGGATATAAAGAAACCAAGCGATAGTAGTTAGGATTTCATGGAGACAACCCAACAAGAAGAAGAATCGGCTAAAGAACCACTGGTTCTTGCCAAAACTGAAGAAATCTTACTCGGACGGCCGTAGATGGGCGAAAAACCGCATGAAAGGCCATGGGTGGGAGTTGAACCGCTCCAGGTTAACTTGAAGACATCAAGGTAGTGTCAAGACGGCATCGGAGGAGACATAGGCTAGAAGGGGTGAGACCTCATGGTTTCCGGCAAGAGAGGTAGCTGGAGAAAAGAGACAGAGTTCATCGGGGGGGGGGGGGGGGGGGGGGGGGAGGTGAGAAGGTTCTAGAGATAACCAGAGAGAAGGTGAGAGGGGGGGGGGTAGTCGTTTAGGGTTAATTATGGTAGATAAATAATTAATAAAAATGGTTAATAATTATAAAGAATGAAATTGATGCTTAGTAGATGAAATTAAAGTAATTAATTGGTATTTAAAATACAAATGACTAATTATTTGGTAAAAAATAGCACAAAATATATAGCTAAGCTATAATTGCAAAGTTATTGCAATTATAGCCAAATAATGCCAATATGGCTAATTTGTGAAATAATTAAATCCTAATAGGATAAAAATGATATATTAAAACAAGGAATATTTTGAAACTATTTGTAATGAAATTTCTTATTAATTATTGGATATAAAAGTATTGGATAAATTAGAAATAAATTGATAAAAATATGGGAAAATTATGAAAAAATACCAATTGTTATAAAAAATGATTTTGAAGGTATATATGCAAATTACAAATAATTTGAGGAAAAATTGGGTATCAACAGAGATATTTTATCCTTGAGGAGGCTCACAACCCGAGCTATTTCATTCACCTAGGTGTCACGAAGATGTACCGTGACTTGAAACAACACAATTGGTGGTGAAGAATGAAAAACATATTGTTGCTTGTGTCTCTCGGTGTTTGAATTGTCAACCGGTAAAGTATGAGCATTAGAAACCGGGAGAGTTAAATCACATATTGGAGATACCGAAGTGAAAGTAGGAGCACATTGTTATGGATTTTGTGGTAGGCTTACCGCGGACCTTGAAGAAATATGATACAGTCTAGTTATTGTGGATCGGTTGACCAAGTCTGCACACTTCATTCTGATGATGACTTCCTATTCTTCATAGCAGTTGGATTAGATTTACATCATACTTTTAGAGAGTCGTGCAACGTGTGTTGGGCACGCGGGTCAAGATGACTATCACGTTTCATCCTCAGACAAACGCACAGTCTGAGCGGACTATTCAGATCTTGGTGGACATGTTACGTGCATGTGTTATGGATTTCAAAGGTTCGTGGGATCAGTTTCTTCCGCTCGCAGATTTCGCCGGCAACAATAACCACCAATCAAGCATCCACATAGCTCCGTATAAGGCATTATATAGGAGGTGATGTTGTTCGCCGATCGGCTGGTTTGAGCTCAGAGAGTCTAGATTGTTAGACACTTATTTGGTCCACGATGTTGTGGAGAAAGTAGAGGTGATTCAAGAGCGACTTTGTATAACTCATTCCAGTCAGAACAGTTATGCATACCAGAATGTTCGAGATATAGCTTACATGGTGTGTGAGAAGGTTCTTCTCCAAGTGCCTCCAATGAAGGTCATGATGCGGTTTGGGAAGAAGGAAAGTTGAGCCCAAGGTTTAGTGGCCCGTTTGAGATCTTAGAGAGAGTTGGGGAGGTTACTTACATGCTTGTATAGACTCCTAGCCTAGCAGGGGTACATCTGACATTTCACGTTTCTATGCTTCGGAAATACCATGAGGATATGTCACATGTTTTGGACTTCATCACGGTTCAGCTTGATGAGAATTTGGACTATGAGGAGGAGCCAATGGCTATTCTAGATCGCAGGTTCAAAAGTTGAGATCTAATAGTCTTCCTTATGTGGAATTGCAATGGCAAGGTCAGCCGATTGAGGAGGCTACGTGGGAGTACAAGTCCAATATACGGAGTAGATAGCCTCACCCTTTTACCAGTCTAGAAACTTTCTATGTCTGTTCGAGGATGAACATTTCTTTTACAGGTGGAGAATATAACCGTTAAATAGGTCGTTTTGAGTACTAGACTTCCGTGTTCTGAGACCTTTCATAGATTCATTAGATGTTATATGACTTGCATGCCTAGTCTGTATTACTTTTCAGAAAGTTTTTACGTGAAATTTTGAAGAATTTTTATTTTTGGCTTTAAAAATAATTTAAGTTGACCTCGGATCGGTGTTTTGACGATTTTAATAGGTTCGTATGATGTTTATGGACTTGGACGCATGTTTGGTTGGGTTATGGGGAATCCGGAGCGCGTTTCGACATATTATATGAAAGGTTGTGAAAAATGAGTTTCCAAGTTGAAATCTTGAGTTTTGATGATCGATTCTCGTTGTTTTATGTTATTTTAATGATTTGAGGTAGCGAGCAAGTTGATATGGTATTGTTAGATTTGTCTATATGCTCGATTTGTAGCCCGAGGGGTTCGAGTGAATTTCGAATTGGTTCCGACAACTTTTGGACTTAGAGAGATGTTGGTTTTTATTCTGGTGCACAGTGCTTCGCGATCGGGAAGAGCAATTTTGGGTTGGGTACTGGTTACTCTTCGCGGACGCGAGAGATAGGCCGCGAACGTGAAGCCTTGGA
This sequence comes from Nicotiana undulata, assembly GCA_005239495.1. Classification (NCBI taxonomy): domain Eukaryota; kingdom Viridiplantae; phylum Streptophyta; class Magnoliopsida; order Solanales; family Solanaceae; genus Nicotiana; species Nicotiana undulata. The sequence continues at coordinate 47,727 of ML262779.1, forward strand.
GGGATTATCCTTCACTAACGTGACTCACCCCTCGCGAACGTGACGCTTTAGGAGGTTTGGGAATGTAGGGGTTGGTCTTCCTCGCGGTCGCAGACCTTGGACGTGAACGCGAAAGCTTGACTAGGGAATAGACTTTGCAAACGCGATGGAGACTTCGCGAACACGAGCGCCAATGGTCTAGTGAACGTCTCGAACGCGTCAGGTGCTTTGCGAACGTGAAGAACACCTGACGCCCAGCTATTTAAAAGCCAAAAGTTAGGATTTAATCATTTTTCACCATTTTTAAAAGCTAGAGCTAAATCTAGAGAGGATTTTGAAGAGATTTACATCCGAACTTCATTGGTTAGTAAATTTTAACTAGTTTCGATGTATATTCATAATTACCTATTGATTTTAACCCTTAATCTATGAAACTCATGGTAGAAATAAGGGATTTTATGTAGAAATAAGGGATTTTATGTAGAAATTAGGGATTTTGTAAAATTGAGGTCGAATTTCTAATTAAATCACAAATCCGACTCGGGGTTAGTGGGTAATCGGGTTTTGGTCTAAATATCGATTTCTTTACCAAATGGGCACAGAGTTAACTTTTGTTGACTTTTTCCAATTTCATTGAAGATTTAATCTTTTTCACTCGTGGGTACTTTCTAAAGCTTATTTTGAATTATTTGAAATATATTTGATTGGTTCGGAGGCTAATTCTAAAGTAAAAGATGTGGTTGATCAATGATTTAGTTGGGGGAGAGGTAAGTATCATGGTTAACCATGACTTTAGGGAATCAGGACTTGATTGGTTTATTTACTACTTGGTTTATGTGTGGGGACAACGTACATACAAGGTGATGAGTGTATATACGTGGTCGCAGGTTAAGCATGAAGGTTGCAATATTTTTTTATTGTCTTCGATTATTTCATGCTTTCATTTAATCCATGTTATTACTTGTTAAATTCTCTAATTGTTACTTTCCCTTGTTAAATTCATGCCTTTATCCGTTATATACCCTTAATTTCCTAATTATTTCCATGTATCTGTGTCTTTATTTATGGACTCTCTTTACTTGCTTTTTGACCTTGTGTGTTATTATAAAGCTACTTTTATCCGCTTTATGTCTTTAATTATGTAATTCTTTTATTGTGTTTTATTTGAGATACGCCGTAGTTGGTTATAGATGTAAATTTATATTATTATTGTATGGGAACGGTTTGCACGCCAACAATGTGTGTGTGTATGTGTGTATATACACACACATTGTGGATCGGGTTGCGCTCCGCAGTGGAGAAGACATATTTAACTATGTTGAGCTATTGTTTTCTGTATCCTTGTGGTATTGAGAAAATTTGAGCTTTGATGTGATCCTAGGGCCCTCTGTTATGTATTTCATGTTCTAGTTTTCAAGTTATACTTATTTTCTATCTTTGGTCGTTATTTCATTATATTTCGTACAGGTTTATAGTTAGTGCCTTGTCATAGCCTCGTCACTACTTCGTCGAGGTTAGGCTCGGCACTTACGGAGTACATGGGGTTGGTTGTACTCATACTACACTCTGCACTTCTTGTGTAGATTTTGGAGTCGGTCCCGCGACGGTCATTAGTGTGCTCGGGTTGGCTATCAGTGTGAAGACTTACGGTACAACTGCTCATCGTCCGTAGCCCCTAAAGCCCCGTTCATTTTATTAGTTTTGTACTTTCTCTCAGACAACTCTATATTTTATTCAGATCTTTATTTGTACTATTATATTAGCTTGTGCACTTGTGACACCAAATTCGAGTTGTATTAGACATTTTAGTTGTTATATATCCCGCTCTTTACTTCATAGTTTATTTCAGCTATTTTGGTTTGTTTATTATTATTTAATTTGAACAGTTAAAAATGGACAAATACTCTAACGTTGGCTTTCCTAGCGAGTGAAATACTAGGCCCCATCATGATCCCGAAGGTGGAAATTACGGGTCGTGACAAGTTGGTATCCGAGCACTAGCTTACTTAGGTCTCACGGGTCACGAGCAAGTTTAGCAGAGTCTGGAGGATCAGTTCTGAGACGTCTGTACTTTTCTTCCAGAGACTATGGATTTTAAGAACAATTTCACTTCTATTCTTCTCTACCGTGCCATTTTATTCTATCATTGATGATTGATCTCTTCTATTCTCGTTCTCTTGCAGATGGAGAGAACACGTACTGTATCTATAGCTAGACAGCAGCCGGAGCCCCCAGTGGCAGCTCCTACGAGGGGCAAAGGTCGAGGTTAAAGTCGAGCCAGAGGCCGAGATAGAGGCAGAGCTCAACCTAGAGCTCACGAAGCATCACCAGTAGTGGAGCCTCAGGTAGATTTTGATGAGGAGATTCCAGATCAAACTGTGCCTGTTAGACGAGCTCAGGTCCCGGGGGATTCATCGTCACTCCAGTGCTTCAGGAAGCTTTAGTCCATTTGGTGGGCCTTATGGAGAGTGTGGCTCAGGCTGGTAGATTTCCAATGGCTCCAGCCGTCTCTCAGACTGGGGGAGGAGCACAGACTCCAGCAACCCTGCCAGTTGGGGCAGTTCAGCATGTTGTTATGGCTCAGACCGGTGATAGCCTCACCATGTTTTCTGAAGCTTTATTGAGATTGGAAAGTTTACAAAGCTCTTTCCAGTTCACTTCAGTGTTGCACCTTCTGAGGACCCACAAGATTATCTTGGCCACTACCATGAGGTGTTTCGGAACATGGGTATAGTTGAGACCAATGGGGTCGATTTTTCTGTGTTCCAGATGACGGGTTCTGCCAAGTGGTGGTGGATAGATTATATGTTGACCAGACCAGCTAGGTCACCTGCACTTACTTGGGATCAATTCTCTAAGCTATTTCTATAGAAGTTCCTCCTTGTCACACTGAGAAAGGATTACCGTAGGCAATTTGAGTGTCTCCAGCAGGGCAGTATAATTGTTACTCAGTACGAGACTCGTTTTGTGGATCAAGCTTGTCATGCCCTTATGTTTCTTCATACTGAGAGGGAGAGGGTGAGGAGATTTATTGATGGACTTACTTACACTATCAGGCTACAGATGGCCAAGGAGACTCAGGGTGATATTTCCTATCAGACGGCTGCAAATGTTGCTAGGCAGATTGAGATGGTTCTTGCTCACGAGAATGGGCATGTGTCGAGCGCGAGGCCTCAAAATTCTGGTGGCTTCAGTGGTGCCTCATCTGGAGGTAGGGTAATTTTGGTAAGGTCCATCCTCCCATGCCATTTCAGTCAACGCTTCAGGCATCCCATAGTACTTCAGGGAGTCGTGGTCCTTATTTGCCTTATTTTGGGCAGCTAACCTTTAGTGCACCATCAACTCCTATCAGCGCGCCTCTGATTGAGAGTTATCACTGTGGTTATCTGGCCTATTTGGGTTAGCCTCAGTTTCAGTAACCACATCAGTAGGATGGGTTTTTTGAGTGTGGTGGTTTTGGGCATATCAGGAGGACATGTCCGAGATTATTGGGTTGTATGCCGCAACAGATTTCTCGTGCCATGATTACGACATCGGTTGCTCTACTTCCGACTCATCCAGCTAGGGGCAGGGGTCAGGCAGCTAGAGGTAGGGGTTAGGCCGTTAGAGGTGGAGGTCAGGCCGTTAGAGGTGGAGGTCAGACCGCTAGAGGTGGAGGCCATCCATCTATAACCCATCATAGATATGTAGTTCAGAGTGGTTGGGCCAACCCCGATTTTATGCTTTCCCAGCCAGATCTGAGGCTGAGTCATCTGACGTTGTTATCATATGTATTGTTCCAGTTTGCCAAAATGACGCTTCAAATCTATTCGATTCGATCTCTACGTATTCCTTTGTGTCATCCTATTTTGCCTCATATCTGGTTGTCCCTCGTGATTTATTGAGTGTTCTTGTGTATGTCCACACCGGTGGGCTATTCTATTGTAGTAGATCGTGTCTATCGTTCGTGTGTATTTACTATTTGGAGTCTTGAGACTAGCGTAGATATTCTACCTTTGATATAGTGGGTTTTCATGTCATCTTGGGTATGGATTGGTTGTCAGCTTATCATGCTATATTGCATTGTCACACTAAGACAATGACCTTAGCCATGCCAGGGTTGCCTCGACTAGAGTGCAGGGGGACTCTTGGCCATTCTACCGGTAGGGTTATCTCGTATGTGAAGGCTCTGTGTATGGTCGAGAAGGGGTGTCTAGCTTATTTGGCTTATATTCGTGATTCCAGGGCAGAGGTTCCTTCCATAGATTCGGTACCAATTGTTCGTGATTTTCCAAAGGTGTTTCTTGCATATCTGTCGGGGATAACACCCGATAGAGATATTGTTTTCTGTATTGATTTGGCTCCAGGCACTCAGCCCATTTCTATTTCTCCATATTGTATTGCCCGCCAGAGTTGAAAGAATTGAAGGATCAGTTGCAAGACTTTCTTGATAAGGGCTTCATTAGACCTAGCGGCATGGGGTGCGCACGTGTTGTTTGTGAAGAAGAAAGATGGATCGATGAGGATGTGCATAGATTATGGACAATTGAACATAGTCACCATCAAGAACAAGTATCTATTGCCGAGGATGGATGTCTTATTTGATTAGCTTCAGGGTGCTTGGTGTTTTTAAATATTTATTTGAGGTATGGTTACCATTAGTTGAAGATTAGGGCATTCGATGTCTCTAAGACAACTTTTCGGATTCGTAATGGGCATCATGAGTTTCTAGTGATGTCATTGGGTTGACAAATGCCCCAGCAACATTTATGGATTTGATGAATCAGATGTTCAAGCCCTACTTGGATTCCTTTGTGATTGTATTTATTAATGATATCTTGATCTATTATCGCAATCGAGAGGAGCACGAGCAGCACCTTTAGATGGTACAACTTTGAGAGACAACTAGTTATATGCCAAGTTTTCAAAGTGCGGGTTTTGGTTAGACGCAGTCACCTCTTTGGGGCACGTCGTATCGGCAGAGGGCATAAAGGTGGATCCTAAGAAGATTAAGGCAGTTCAAAACTAGCCTAGACCAACTTTAGTTGCGGAGATCCAGAGTTTCATTGGTTTGGTGGGTTATTACCACCGGTTCGTGGAGGGATTCACATCTATAACAGCCCCATTGACCAGGTTAACCTAGAAGGGTGCCCCATTCAGATGGTCAGACGAGTGTGAGTTGAGCTTTTAGAAGCTCAAGACTACTTTGACTACGGCGCTAGTGTTGGTGTTGCGCACATGTTCAGGTTCTTACACGTGTATTGTGATGCATCTCGTATTTAGCTCGGTGATTGCCCACATGTTCAGGTTCTTACATAGTATTAATGCAGAATGGCAGGGTGATTGCATATGCTTCGTGGAACTTGAAGGTTCATGAGAAGACTTACCTTGTTCATGATTTAGAGTTGGCAGCCAGTGTGCATATACTGATGATTTGGAGGCACTATCTTTATAGCATGTCGTGCGAGGTATTCACGGATCATCGAAGTCTGCAGTATTTGTTCAAGCAAAAGGATCTCAATTTGAGGTAGAGGAGTTGGTTGGAGCTGTTGAAAGACTATGATATCACCACTTTTTATCACCCCGGGAAGGCCAATGTGGTGGCCGATGCATTGATTAGAAAGGCAGTGATCATGGGCATCCTTGCGTACATTCCAGTTGGTGAGAGACTGCTTGCATTATATGTGCATGCGTTGGCCAATCAGTTCGTGAGGTTAGATGTTTCAGAGCCCAATCGTTTTCTTGTTTGTATAGTCGCTCAGCTTTCGTTGTTTGAGCACATCAGAGAGCGGCAGTATGATGACCCTCATTTGCTTTTCCTTTGGGACTGAGTGTGGCACAGTGGTGCCAAGCAAGTTAGTGTTGGAGATGATGGGGTTTTGAGGATGCAGGGTCATATTTGTGTGCCGAATGTGGATGGGCTTCGTGAGTTGATTCTTTAGGAGGCCCACAGTTCCCAGTATTCTATTCATCGGGGAGCCGCCAAGATGTATCAAGACTTGCGGCAACATTATTGGTGGAGAAGGATTAAGAAGGATATAGTTGCATATGTAGCTCGGTGTATGAATTGTTAGCAAGTAAAGTACGAGCATTAAAGACTAGGTAGTTTGATTCAGAAGTTAGAGATTCCTTAGTGGAAGTGGGAGCATATCACTACGGATTTTGTTATTGGACTCCCACAGACTCAGAGGAAGTTCGACGCGGTATGGATCATTGTGGATAGGTTGACCGAGTCAACACATTTCATTCCAGTGGTTGTTACCAATTCTTCAGAACGATTGGGTGAGATCTACTTCCACGAGATCGTCCATCTTCACGATGCACCTATGTCTCTCTTTTCTTATCGAGGTACGCATTTTACCTTGAATTTCAGGAGGGCAGTACAGCGTGAGTTGGGCACATAGGTTGAGTTGAGCACCGCATTTCATCCCTCGATGGACGGACAGTCATAGTGCACTATTCAGATATTGGGGGATATGTTTCGCGCTTGTGTTATAGATGTCAGGGGTTCTAGGGATCGGTTCTTGCCACTTGCGGAGTTTGCATACAACAACAGTTGCCATTAGAGCACTCAGATGGCTCCCCATGAGGCATTATACGGGAGGCGGTGTCGATCGCCAGTTGGATAGTTCGATCCGGGGGGAGGCTCGGTTGTTGGGTATAGATTTGGTACAAGATGCCTTGGATGAGTTCAAGATTATTCAGGATCGACTTCGCATAGCTCAGTCTAGGCAGAAGAGTTATGCCGATCGTAGGGTTTGTGATGTTACATTCATGGTAGGAGAGGGAGTGTTGCTCCGGGTTTCAACCATGAAGGATGTGATGAGGTTCGGAAAGAAGGGCAAGTTGAGCCCTAAGTATATCGGACCCTTTAAGGTTCTTCATATAGTGGGTGAGGTGGCCTACAAGCTCTCATTGCCACCTAGATTATCAACACTTCATCCAGTGTTCGATGTTTTCATGCTCCGAAAGTATCACGGTGATCTGTCCCATGTGTTAGATTTAGTTCAGTCCAAACGGACAAGTATTTGACTTATGATGAGGAGTCGGGGGCTATTCTAGATCGGCAGGTCCGACGAATGAGGTATAAGAGTTATCCTTCATTTTAAGAGCAGTGGATAGGTCAATCGGTAAAGTCAACCACTTGGGAGTCCGAGTCGGACATAGGGAGTAGATATCCACGCCTTTTCACCAGTCCAGGTACTTTTCTATGTCCGTTTGAGGATGAACCTTTGTTTTAAAGTTGGAAAATGTGATGACCCAATAGGTCATATAGAGCTTTAACCCTTGATTATGTGTTTCGAAACCTCAAGTAACTCCTTTTAGCCTTCTGATTCACGTGCATAGTCCGTCCTTTTTTTCAGAAGGCTTTTATGTGAAAATTTTATTGAAATGTGAATTCGCGCCTTAAAAATCTATTTGAGTTGACTTTGATCAACATTTTGAGAAACCAGACCTAGATCCGTGTTTTGACGATTCTTGTGGGTCCATATCGTGATTTGGGACTTGGGCGTATGCCCTGGATCGAATTCGGAGGTCCCTAGATCGAGTTATCGCATTTTTTCAAAAATTTGAAGTTTAAAGGTTTAAGGAATTTATAAATTGGAACGATATTTGACTTTGTTGATACCGGGTCCTGATTTTGGTTCAGAACTTGGTATAGGTCTACTACTATCTCTATGACTTGTCGGCAAAATTTAGTGCAATATAGAAGTGTTTTGACGTGATTTGGACATCCGGTTGTTAAAAAGAAATTTCTTAAGTATCATTGAAAATTTCGTTTGATTATGTGTCTCATTCGTAGTTCTATGTGTTATTTTGGTGTTCTGGTCGTGCAAGCGAGTTCGTATAAAAATTTGGACTTGCGTGCATGTTTAGTTTGGAGTCGCGAGGGCTCAGGTGAGTTTCAGGTGGTTTACAAACGGTTTCAACTAGGAAATTTTTGGTTTTTAAACTTCTGCTGCAATCTGGTGTTTCCTTCTTCGCTATCACAAAGGTACTCTCGAGATCGCGAAGAGTGAACTGGGATGGGGGTGGAATTTCCTTAATCGTGAACTCGAGAGCTGGGTCGCAGACGTAGAGCAATTGGGGCCTTTCCCTTTGCGAACGCGACCAACTTCTCGCGAACACGTAGGCTTGGGACCTGGGAAGAGGGATCGGTGTTTTATTCTACGCGAACGCGAGCATTGGCTCGCGAACGCGAAGGCTAGAGTGGGATCAGTCTTCGCGAATGCGTGAGAGAACTCACGAACACGTAGGCCACTTGGGCTGCTGAACTTCGCGATCGCAGCAGGCCCCTTCGCGAACGCGAAGAAGGCTTGACGTCCAGACCTTAAAACATATCAAAATCGGGATTTCACCATTTTTCATAATCTTTCCATTATAGCTTAGCCTAGACGCGATTTTGAGGAGAAAATTCACCAATAATTCATAGGTTAGTATACTTTAACTCATTTCTTTTCATTTCAAACATCACCCATTAATTTCTAGCCTCCATCTTTGTTGTTCCATGGTAGAAAATTAGGGATTTGGCAAGAATTGGGGATTTTTGCAAATTCGGCATTTAGACTTCAATTTGGGGTCGGATTACAAAATTAACTACATAATTAGGCTCGGGGTGATTGGTTAAATAGATTTTGGTCTGAATCTCGGGTTTAGAGCAAGCGGGCTCAGGGTTGACTTTTTGGGAAAAGTGTGGAAGTCCTAACTTTATGCATGGTAATTGGTTCCCTTAGTATTGTTTGACATTATCGAGTCAATTGTGGTTAGATACGAGTGATTTGGAGGCGGATTCTAGAGAAAAGGCATTGGTAGAGCTCTGAGTTGATTGCGGAGTGAGGTAAATGTTGGGTTTAACATCGATTTGAGGGAATTAGGAGCCTTTGAACTACTTGCTATGTGAAATTCATGTGTTGCGGCGTATATATGCGAGGTAACGAGTGCTTATACGCCGATGAATTGTTTGTTTCCCTAATTTTTTCGCATTTATTTAATTATTTCCTTCCATGCCTTAATTGTTATGTGCTTTAAATGCTCCCCATACCTTATTTGCTACTCGTTAATCATTGTTCTTGTGTTAAAAATGTTAAATCTTCCCATGCTTTCACGACTCACTGCTATTTTCCTTATTTGACTTACTTGATCCCTTTAATTGTCCTTTACTGGACTTGTCTTACCGTTTAATATTACATATGGTGAATCCTCAATTTTGTACGAGGTTGCCTTTCCGAATCGTAGAGGTTCTTGTGATTCGAGTTGTTGATTTGATTGTACTCATTGATTATTTTGTATTGATATGGTGGGACGGGGTTGCACAGCGCAACATGTAAAATAAGGGTGAATTAATATGGTGGGATCGAATTGCATGCTCCACACACACACACACACACACACACACACACACACACACACACACACACACATATATATATACTATTGTTGATATTATTACGGTGGAATAAGGGAGGAATGTGTTGTACGGGAGGATCCGGTTGCGCATCGCAACAGTCTTTGTGTTTCTATTTCCTTATTGTGTTGTGATAGTTTTCGGTATTTTTGATACGAGACTCTAAGGATTGGTAATTCTGACCTTCACTGGTTTTCTTCGAGGATTGAGCTATTTTCTTTAGTTGACTGCCTTATTTTGTTCCGTATTTTTCTTTCCTGTCCTTATTTTATATTGCGTTCGGATAATAGTGTAAATGACCCGCCTTAGCCTTGTCTCTACTTCGTCGAGGTTAGGCCCGACACTTACATAGTACATGAGGTCGTATGTAATCATACTATACTCTTTGCACTTTTTGTGATCCCAACGGCGGTCATTAGCATGCTCGGGTTGGCTATCAGTTTGGAGACTTGAAGTACAGTTACTCGACGTCCGCAAACCCTAAAATCCCCTTCTTTTTATTAGCTGTGTACTTTCTCTGATCTCAAACAGCTCTATGTTTTATTTAGACCTTTATTTGTACTATTCTAGTAGCTCCTGCACTTGTGACACCAAATTTGGGCTGTATTAGAGATTTCAGTTGTTAAATTGCCCGCTCTTTACTTCAGAGTTTATTTCAGCTATTTCAGTTTCTTTATTATTATAATTATTTGAACTGTTAAAAATGGACAAATACTCTAACGTTAGTTTGCCTAAAGAGTTAAATGTTAAGCGTCATCACAATCTCGAAGTTGGGAATTTCGGGTCGTGACACAAATATAGTAAAAAAACAGGCTATTCTCTGGAAGATTTGAAAATTAGTTTTATGTCCCACTTCTTAATAAATATCTATGGATTATAAAATTTAATTTGGAAGATTTATATTTTGAAATTATTTGCACAACATTTAAATAACACAAATCGTAATTTAATATGATTTTTGTTTGCACATCACGCGGTACTAGTTGAAATTATATTGAATGTAATGTTAGTTACAGATTAATCTCCGTACCAACTATTCCTTTATGAAATCACATCACATAAAAAGGTACACGCAATAGGAAACCATTTTACATATTTTTGAAAAGAGTTCGAGTGACAACAGCAAAAAAGGTAACTCGAAGATAAAATCACTTCATTAAGAAAGATAAAGACCACATACTGTAAGGAATGGCCACAATAATAGCAGAGTTTCAATTATGAAAAGCTAAAGACGCGTGCTGTGCTTAGTTGACGTGTTAGAAAGGGTCAACTTTGTTGGAGGTTTTCTAAAGTCACTTGTTCTCTCCTATCTTTTTCTAGTCAGTTTTGTTTCGCACTATGATGGATACTTGTGATAATTGACTCAAAATTTGTTTGGAGAAGAGAACTGGGTCAACAACTGTGACACTCAAAACCTTCATGCCCCTTACTAATTGCTATAACGATTCAGATTCATGCATACATAAACTCTTTATGAGTTGACCAATAATTAATTTATATTATCACTACTTTTGCTTTCACTTTGGATGAAAATTTCTAATTATTTGCAATAAAGGATTGTTGAATTCTTGTACAAGAAATGCACGGGGTAAATAATAAGATGTCCATACTAAAAGGAGAGTAGTCAAGTTATATAGTAAGGCCAAGTGACGTATTAAGAATGAGTCACTTGGCACTTTTAGGATAAAACCTAAAAAATAGGAGATATCTGTTATAATGAAGATCCACCGCATTGTTGAAAGAATATTTACTACGATCTTGATTTTATGGACAAATGATATTTTACAAAACGAAAACAATTTTCAAGTTTGCGTATATCAATTGAAAGATAAAGTTAATCTTGTTATATATACATTTTCAACAATTTGATGACTTTAAAAATTGAAAAATTCTGAGCATCAGAATGAGATCTTAAATAAAACATAAAAATATATCTATAATAAAAATAAATAATTTTATATATTATTAAAAGAAGGTAGTATACTATATGATTAAGCCAAGTGACATTTTAAAAATAAGACACTTGAAAAAATTATGACGAAACTAATAATGTTATGAAACAATAAAAGAAGAAGAAGAATATTGCAAAGACGGAGAGAGAATTCTTGTTGATTTGGGATGAATTACAATGGAATAGAATCCCTCTATTTATAGGGAAAGAGTGACTTATCCACCAAGTAAAATCCCTAAGATCTCTCTAAAATATAAACATTCACCTTAAATAAAATTCTATTTATAACACTCCCTCTTGAATATATATTCAATAAATAATGTGTCTCGTTAAAACCTTAACTAAAATAAATCCCAGTGGGAAAAAATTTAGAAAAGGAAAAAGAGTAAACATGTTTAGAAATGCGCATTTTGGTTGCCTCGTTAAAAACCTTCCAAGGAAAACCCAATGGGACAAAACCTTATAAAGGAAAAAGAGTGCAACGCGTATTAACTCCCACTGATGAAAGCATCAATTCACATCCTTGAGCATTCGCATCACAATATTGTGCACTAGCTTCTTGAAGGTTGACGTCACCAAAGATTTGATGAATAAATCATCCATATTAACTTCAATGAATATGTTGCACCTTGAAAATCCTCATTATCACATTATCATGCTCATAGAGAATTGATAATTCATTCCACGTAACCATTTTTCAAATGTTTATCATGTATCCCCCTCATGTTAGAAAAATGCTTCGACAACTTTGGGAACTCATCTTTGTGCGTTATGGTGTATACATCGCACATCAATAATCATAAGATAGAATTATTTAGTTCCTGACCAGAACCAGTTGTGGGGGGGGGGGGGNTGTATTATACTTTCGTGTATAACATATATCTATATTGATATAGATAACTTTGTTCTCATAAGCAATAGTTTAGCTATTAAGTAGATGCATTCAATAACTATTTGTGACGTAACCAACTTATCAAGATGAAATGTCTTGAATAGAAAATCTAAAAATTATGCTCTAAATCAAATTATTGAGCAAGTTACCTCGTTAACACCATGTTGCGGGTTAAAATCGCACATGTAACCATCTCATAGATGCATCTTATGTGGTATACATGAAAGGTGAATGAACTCAGATTCACCTTTGATATTTCCAGCATTCATGGGATTCTATCCCAATTTTTAGTTTTTTTATTAATTAATGAGAACAAACAACATAAGATAATTCGTAAAGAACTTTCTAGTTCTTTAATATTTACCCATGTGAATTCTCTTTTATTTTTGCACATCATACTTAAATTAACATGGCTAAAATCAATTATGCTAACTAGATAAATTATCAATGTTAATAAACTTCAGGTTTATATCATGACGTGTGCAATTATCAATAAACTCAAGGTTTATTGTGACATTCTTTTATTTATGTAGTACAAACTGGAGAATAAAGCGGGTAGCTTTTCACATACATATTACCCCCTACAAGTTGTAGTAATAGAAGATATTAAATTTTTCCTTTATTTATAGTCTCAATATAACTAACCGCTTTCGCGAATACTTTAGAAACTCAATAAGTTTCTTTGAGACTTACTACGGCACAATACATTATTGATAATCAATTTTATTTCTCCAAAATAGTAATAATTGACTCTTCCAGAGCTCTCAATTAATTTGGTACTATCACATATTCATCAACATCCATATGGTGAATATCACTTTTAAAGAGAAAGCTATAAACTATGGTCATTGTCAAAATTATGTGCAAGATTTGTTTATTGCATTAGTGTTATCCTTTAGTAATCACATTGCCAAAATATTTTTGCGTACAATATGTACGTGACCAATGATCATTCATGGCATAATAATAAAATTATTTTCTTATTTCATCTCAAACCTCCTTTTAGAGGTGAGTGTGGTATATTCACTACCACTAGCACATTCATATTCTTCCAACAATAAATATGTAGCATAAATCAGATGTTGTCACATTCACATCATGAATGAACCATAATCATCTATATGTGCTTTACAAAAACTCATGTCAAATCGATGACAAATATTACTTTCAAAGAATGAAAGATTATTTTGAGAATTCTTATTATTCTCATTATCAGAATGATGACGATTATAATTTCGTATATTGCCACATACACATTCATTGATACCTTCACGGTAATAATTTTATCTTCTTTTAGGCTTGTCACATATTGCTATCACATTCTTTTAAGGGAAATGAGATGAAGAAAATTCAATGGGACGGATTTCCACTTCTTTGCCCTCAATCATACTTGAATTTAATCATGGCAAGGCATAGAAATTTTACCACTTCGGGTGGTTATAATTTCTTGCAAACTCTATAAGAGTTATAATCAAAGTTTATTGTCGTTGCATGTATTTAAAATCAAATTATAGAATTTCAAGAATTTAAAAGAGAAAAATAAAGTAATTAAATACTTACCTTAAATCCAGAATTTAATAATGAAGGAAGTTCATGGAACAATTGACAATCATTATGCTCAATCACAAAGCTTCTACTCAATTGGTTAGAGTCTCGTGTTGATAACGTGTTATGAAACAATAAAAGAAAAAGAAGAATATTGTCACGACTCCAAATCCTAACAGGTCGTGATGGCGCCTATCGTGGAACTAGGTTAGCCAACCATCACATTACTACGTATTTGTTCTATCATAATAATTCGCAATTCAATAATAAACAGCAAACAAGCATAAATAAATTCTTTAAGTCTTAGCGCCCCAATAATAGTCTAAACAACTTTAAACAAAACCTCCCAAGGCTGGAGTCAACATGAGCACGAGCATCTACGAAATAACTAACTCTACTAATGTCTTAAATAAATTCTAGGAATGAAATGCTAAAACTAAATAAGGAAGGTAAATGGAGAAGTTGTGGACGATGGACAGCTACCTAGAAATCCCGTAAAGCTGCTGATAACGAACAAGACAGCTACTGCTCCAAATCGGTACCTGGATATGTGCACAGAGGCAGAGGGAGTAATGATGAGTACGCCAACTCAGTAGTAATGAAAATAAATCACAGTCTAAGAAATACGAAACACACAACACAGATACACCAATTCACAAAGCCAGTAAAACACCAATTCACCATAAAGTATTCATCAAAAGTATAAGTTCAAAAACCAATTTCCAGAAATCCTTTGAAACAAGTATAATTTCAATATATATATATATATAAATATATGACAAACTCTCAGTATAAATCAGTTTGATAATGAAGTGAATCATAGTTCAAAAACTCAGTAAAATCATCAAAAATCTGCCCCTCGGGCCATAATCATTTCTCGCAACAATTTCCCTCAGTATCAGCCCATCAGGAAACCTCACAGTCACTCAATATTAGCCCATCAGGCAACCTCATAGTCACTCAGTATCAGCCCCGCGGGCAATATCACTCATTAGGTACCTGCGCTCACTGGAGGTGTGTACAGACTCCGGAGGGGCTCCTACAGCCCAAGCGCTATAACAAGCCACATCATGGCATAAATCACTCACAATATAGGCCCGAAGCCTCACTCATATCATAACATCCTCACAATATTGGCCCGCAACCTCACTCAGTCAGACACTCTCAACATGCGCTTCAGGCCAAAAATATATCGGGTTCTCGACCCAAAAACAGTGTTTCATTTTCAATAAATAGTATCAAAATACTCTGAGTGTCAAAACAATTATCACGAAAAGGCTGAGTGAAAATCATAACATAACAAGTGAGGAAAATAGTAAAACAGCCCCCAAGGGGTAAACAGATCGGCACTAGGCCCCAAACATGGCTTACATCCCAAATCATATATAAAATATATCAATACTATTAAGCATAGGCTTTAAAATCGATTTCGCAACTCAATAGTTGCCTAAATAGGGAATATAATTCCAAAGTTCCAATCTTTGTATTCCAAAACCCGTGAAATGGTGCAGAGTCTGGGGTTTCATACCCTCAGGACAGGATTTAAAGACATTACTTACCTCAAACTAGCCCGGAACTATTTCGCAATACGCTTGCCTCTCGTATAAACCTTCGAATACTCCAAATCTACCAAGTTTAGATTTTTATCATCAAAGTATGCTTAAGGAATGAATTCCAATTGAAAAATATCGATTTTAAACACAAAACCCGAAATCGGTCAAAACCTGACCCCCGGGCCCGCATCCCATAACTCGGAAATTTTTATACCAAAATGTTATTCGTCATCTACTGAGTCCGTACATATAAAGAACGCTAAAATCGGAGTCCGTTTGACCCCTCAAATCGACCCTTAAAGGTCACATAATCTCAAGCCCTAACTTCCCCTTTTTATACTGATTTTCCATAAATTTACACTGATATTAAGGTCTTAAATCATCTATAATCGAGTTATTAAGTCCAAAAAGCTTACCTCTAATTTGAACACTGATTTCCTCACTTCAAATTTGCCTCAAAAGCTTCTTCCCGTTCAAAAATGGTGTAAAAAGGGTTAATGGTCGCGGAGGGTTTCTTTTTATACTGCCTAGTTATTAATGCACTGTGATCGCGGAAATAGGGTTGCGATCGCGAAGAACAAATTTTCCACAGACCCTCAAATACTCTACGCGATCGCAAGGTTCCACACGCGACCGCGATTCACAGAACCTCAACCCCACGTGATCGCACTGAACAATGGACCCTCTCACCTCACACGCCTGTAATCCCTACGCGATCGCGGACTAGGACTACGCGATCGCACTGCATAATCTCATCACCTCACGCGATCGCGACCAGTCTTCAGCGATCGCGATGCACAAATATGACTGGGCTCCAAATTGCTCTACGCGATCGCAGTGAACATTATTCTGATGCACTTACAGCAGCAAAACAATAGATTTCCTAAAGCGAAAAATGCCCGTTAACCACCCGAAAATAATCTCGAGCCCCTCGGGACCCCAACCAAACATACTAACACATTACATATGATAATTCAAACTTAGTTGCACCCTCGGAACACCAAAACTAACATCAAAACGTCAAAATCACATCGGATTCAAGCCTAAGAACTTTGAAATTTCTAAAATCCACCAACGATGCCGAAATTATTCAAAACAACTCTGATTGACCTGAAATTTTGCAGAGATGTCCAAAATGAGATTATGAACCTGTTCCAACTGTCGGAATTTCATTCCGACCCCGATAGCCTATTTTCCACTGCCAACCGAAAATCACTGAAAACTAATTTTCGCCAATTCAAGCCTAATTCTACACCGGACATCACAAAAATATTCTGAACACACTCCTAAGTCCCAAATCACCATGGAATAAAAAATTTGTAGTACTCTAGTTTTCTCTGTAGCTTGGCGACCTCATGCACGTTTAGGGCAGCCATGGTTGCTGCGAGCTCTCCCCATCCTTTGGCTGTGGGAGAGATAACTAAAAACGCTCAAGAAATAGTTCCTAACATGAAGCCAAATCAATCCTACGCTGCCCAGATCAATTCAAACAAATCTGCCGCATTTTCGACAAAAATTGAATTGCGTCCAGGTCATATGGTTCATGGTGAACCAACTGTAGAGTTCACTGTTGAAGAGGTGAATGCATTCACCATTGAAGAAGGATTGCACCATGCTGTAATCCTTAAATTTTCATATGGAAAGCCATATATCCAAGAGTTACGGCAGATCATACCAAAACAATTCGACGTCAAAGGATCGTGTAATATTGGACTGCTTGAATTTCGACATGTCTTGGTCAGATTCGACCTCTTTGAAGATTATGTCCAGTGCTTATCTAGGTATACCGGTTATGTGAAGTACAAGGGTGAAGATTTCTTCTTTAGAACTTTTCCATGGACTATAGGTTTTAATCATAGAGACGAAACAAGTAAGTCAATCGTCTGGATTTCTTTTCCAGTGCTGCCACCAAATGTTTTTGCTAAGAAATCATTTTTGTCAATTGCGTCAGCAGTAGGGAAGCCCCTTGCAGTGGATAAAGCAACACAATATCGGATAAGACCAAGTGCCGCTAGAGTAAAAGTACTTCTGGATCTTTTAGACAAACATCCAAAGCGAGTTAAAATTCATATTGTCGACAAAAGTTCGGGGAAATCTGTTGAGCACTGTCAGGAGGTTGTTTATGATAATCTCCCAAGATATTGCACATATTGTAAACATCAAGGACATGATGAAAGGTCATGTCGTGTGATGAATGTGAAAACTAAGGCAGAGGATGCAATTGCGATAGAAAAAGGTGCTGGACATGATAATTTTCAGCCCGCTATTGAGTCGAGTAGTGTTGAGCAGTTAAAAGGAGATGCCAGAGATTTTTTGAATACAAAAAGAGCTGGGCAAATTGTGGAGGAAGGATTAGTTGTGTATAATGAAGGTAAGCAGCAACAGGTCTTGAATTTGCATACTGAAGGAGTGCAACAGGTTGTTACTGTCAAAGAAGGTGTTGTTGTTAGTGCTCCTAAGGCCAATGTTCAGTTGGATACAAGAAATAATGCAAGGCAATATAATGAACAGCAGGGTGATGGAAAACAGATTATAACAGTTGATGGATTTGGAAATCATGGAATTGCTGCTACAGTTCCTGTGAATCGAGCTATAACCAGGATTTCAGGTGATATTTCTTCTGCAGTAGCGAGAGGTACACAGCCTTCTCATGAAGGTGAGGTTTTGAATCAAGCGAACACTGTAAACAATCAACAAAAGGTAGCACAAGTTGATGAAGGTGCTTTGAATCGTGAAACTGGTGTTCAAGCAGTAGATAAAATAGCTGAGATGCGTGACATTCAAGACAAAGCTGGAAAAAAATCTACGGCGGCTCGATATGTTGGTGGTACTGATGGGAGTAAGGATGATAAGATCGAGAGGAAGGCAGCAGGTGTACATGGCACGACTGGAGATGCACATGAACCTGGGCAATTTCATCCTGTTGCTGGGGCACCTAGGATTCAAATTGGTTATGATCAACATACTACAGCTGCACGTGAAATACTTGGAAAACCAGCAGTTGGTACTCCTACTACTGTTGCATTGAATAGTTCTGTTGATGCTGCTATAGCTATCAATGTTAAACAGGCTGCTGCAGTTGAACTCGTTGAAAAGGCTACTAAGAAAGCAGGAGTCATTGAAGCTGGTGCACAAATTGATACTACAGGTGCACGATATGATGGATTGGAAGCTGCTCATGGGAAATTGATTGATAAAGGGGCAGCTGCCACAATAGCTGCAATGTCCCAGCCTATGCAACAAATCAAAGATCGAGATTGGACAGTGATTAATCGATCTTATACGTCACCTCGGACAGCAAAATCTCAAGGTAATAGAAAGCAGAATGTTGCAGAAACTTCAGAAAATGCAAGATGTGCTGAATCAAAGAAAATCAGGTGCTCAAACATCTTTGAAACATTGAATAGTGAGCAGGAAGATGCTGTGGGCTTTTTGCAACAGAAAGATATAAATGCAAGTTCAAAAAATAGGCAAGAGAGGTCTTCAGGCAGTGCAAAAAATGAGCAGAAGTCTGGTTTTCCAGAAAATGCATCAACAGACATGGTTCCATTTGTGGAGGAGCTAACGGGCAATCAAGCACATAGCTCAAATACACCTACACTGCATTTCTCTAGTAATCACGTTGAAAAGATCATCCAGGACGCCCAGAATGCAATGGCAGCACATACCAATATAGTTAAACAACCAACTGTGACGTTGAACACATCCGCCTTTGAAATTTCTTCACAGTCTTTGGAGTCCTGTGATGAATATGGAGGTGAGTTGATGTTTCCCTCTAGGAATAACAATGAAATAATATAGGCAAATGTGAGGGAGATGGCTATAAAATCCAAGCTTTGGGCAGTCCAACGCGAGGAGGATGATGAAGAAGACTGGGGTGCATATTTTAAGGGGAGTCGATTGAGGACGATGATCAACAGAGTGAAGATGAGGGGATGTTGTCAGTTGGCTCACCTGCTATGCACTTAGGGTCAGGAAGCAAGCTTAATGCTCAAGCCCCAGATTTTATCCCTAAATCAAGGCAACAAAACACTGGAAAAAAAAACAACAGATGCTAAGTCGATGGAAGTAACAGTAATAACTCAAGCTGGGCAGCGACAGATAATTGAAAACATTCCAGCAACTATTTGTGCGAGCGATCAACATGACGCAACAACTTCAAGTTCAGGAAAGCAGCAGCAAGTAACAAACAATTCAAAAGCAGTAATTGTAGCGTCAAAAGATGGGCAA
>ML262782.1:0-18229 GCA_005239495.1 Nicotiana undulata
AGAAAGCAAGCCTCGCGCCGTCGTCGTCGTCGCTCGCTCGGCTCGGCCTCGGCTTCGGCTTTGAATTTGGATTTGGATTTGGTCAAATCGATCGAGAGATTATTTTTTGGACCAAATTTATTTTTTAATAATAAATATTAACAGAAATGTTATTAAATATTTGTTTTAATAACAAAATATTAATATTAAAATAAATATTAATATTAAATCCATTTCAGTTATTATCCAGAATTTAGTTTTCTGTTTTGTAACAGAAAATTAACTACCCTTCAATTTTCCCTCTTTATTATTGAGTAAATAGCCAATTATGTCATGGCATTTACTTTATGGGCGTTTTTGCAAAAACAGCCATTATGGAGAGTTGCACCTCTTCGGATTTCAGCCCAACTTTGGCTATAAATACAAGTCCATTCTCTCAGATTTTACATACTAATTTCTGAGTTCTCCTCCTTCTTTCTGCATACTTTCATCTTCAAAGAAAGCAAGTAAGTGTGATTTGCTACCGAACTTTGAGTTCGCTGAAACACTGGGGTTTGAAGTACCACTACACCAGTGTGAAATTCGTTCTATCCTGGGAGGAAATAATCCATAACCTTGGGTACTAGGAGGGGATTAAATTCCTTAAGGAAACACTGTGAATTCAGTGGGCTCGGATTAATTTCATTGCGTTTACATTTCTGTTTATTTATTTTATTATTTCCAGAATTATTTTACAAATACAGAGTTATAACAATTGTTAATTAGCTATAAATGGAATTGGCTGTAAGAGGCCTATTTCTAGCAAGGGAACCTAGCTATTTGCTTGCCCTTAGTATATTGTATTTAAGAATCTTAAATGAACATTGATGAACCAAAAGCTTTCCCAATATTCCTCTATAATTTTAAAAGTTTATGGTCTGCTCGTGACTGGTTTTCCTCTCAGAGGAAAAGAGTAAAACGAAAATGAAGGATATTTGATTATTTGTAAGTGAAGGAGTGATAGAGATGTGTAACAGATTTGGTTTAATGGAAGGATGGGGTGTCATACATAGAATTAATTTACAAGGAAGCAAACTGTAAAAGACCCATATAATTTTAATTTGAAATCATTTAATTACATCTATATGGATGTGTGTCTCAAGAATTTTTATATCGCTAGAAGAACACTGGTAGATATTTTTTGGGTAGTCTAATAGTGTAAAAATTCTTATATTGACGATGTATATAACTTAAGTTCATTGACGTAAATGCAATCACTAATAATTATATTAGTGTAGGAGGTTGTCTACATCACACCTCTTAAGGTGCACGGGCCCGTCCCCTATATGAATGCGAGATGTTTTGTGCCGGCTTTTTCTTTTTTTTATAACTTAAGCTTATTAATTGAAACGGTCCCCTCAGAGTTAACCTTTGAAGTGCTTAAATAACGTATTGTAGGACAAGTCTTGTATAACGTGGTTACTAAAAATATTTCTGCGTATGTGACCCTTGCTTTCTAAAATTGGAGCAGTGTATATAAAATCCTCATGACAGGGAATTTGGTCATTAGGAATTCAATGTTCATAGGTAGAAGAATGTGAATATAGGTGAAATATTTGGAATTAATAATAAATGTTACCATAAACTACGAGCAAGACACATGCATGTAAGGCCTATAAATGTAGTCCAATCAATTTCTTTCTGTCATTGTAGACTATCTAATTAACTATATATGAGAATGAAATTTGTTGGCACTAGAGTAATATATAGACATAGATAGTCCCGACGAAGAAGGTTTCTTAGATAGGACTGAATGTACAAACATATTTGGTGCTAAGTAAACCGTTAATGTTTATTTATAGATGGGATGGTCCTCTTTATTTTTATAGATGGGCGCGGGCACATGAATACTTTTGATAAGCTCAGTAAGAAGAAAAAATTAACGAAGATTATCGATCATTGTTGGGTATGAAGTAAGTGTCTTAAGCATGCGTGAATAAGAGTAAAAATTCATCGGTTTTTACATACATCAAACCAATTGATGTAAGACATATGTCTTACATATATACTGTTTTACACTTAAGCATGATTAAGTCATAAGTGATATGCGTTTTTACTTTTATTTAATTAGGTATAAACACCCGATGGTACTCTGCACATCCCATGATACACATATTAGTATATTATAGTACTCTGCACATCCCATGATACACATATTATATACGCCAAGCTATTAGTTTAGTTTTTCAATACTTGTTGAGAGGTACGTGGCTCAGAAACATCTCTTTTTTTTAGAGAATATATAAAAGGCCCAAAAAATATAAAGTTTAAGTGTAGGTACGTAGTTTTCGAGTATTGAGAACCCTCGACCGCTCTATATAAACTGAACCGAGTGACGTCTGCTATCAAGAAGTGTCATTTAGATAGATATATACAAATATTAATATGATTAGTAAAATTAAAAGATGATAGAGAAAAATAGGAAATAGTAATTTTTTCCTTTCTCGGAATTCCTGAAAGAGAAAAAAGAGCTCTTTTGATCCCTAAATCATGAGGAGTATATCTTAATTCTTTCCTGTTAGTTTCCTTTTTATTACTCACAGTCTCTCACTTTGCATGAACATGCATGAAGATTAATGATAATCATCATTAAGTGGTTATCCTTTAATTATCCACGGGCTAATAAGAGGGAAGAAGTGCATGTGCCTATAAATGTAGGGCCTTCAAACACATGATCACACACAATTAACCAGCTAGCTAGCTCAATTTCTATAGAGAAACCATCGATCATGGCAACCAAAATGATCACTCTCATCAATCTCTTCCTCTTAGCAATCTCCCTCACTACTCTCTTCTCTTCATCAGCTGAAGCAAAAACTACTAATATATGCTACTGGCAGTGCATTTAGCATTCAGCTTATCCACCTTTCTTCAAATTCAGGAAGGATAAGCTGAATGCTAAATTCACGGCCAGTAGTATTAGTAGTTTTTGCTTCTGATGAAGAGAAGAGAGTGCTAGTGAGGGAGATTGCTAAGAGGAAGAGATTAGTGAGAGTAATTTTGGTTGTCATGATCGATGGTTTCTCTATAGAAATAGTTAAGCTAGCTAAATTTGGGCGCAATTTGTGGGTTTAAAGGAAACAGTCATCTTTGTCAAGATTCAAGATCATACCCAACCAAGAAACAAGACAAACAATGCCATCTACAATATTAACAAAACTATTTATCTAGCTCAACTTTACTTCTGCATTTTGAAATTGAAATCTTATCAAAGGAACATAGTATGAAACACGCAAGCCTCGATAACACAATTAATTGCGTTTCATTGTTTCCTAGAGGATTCAACTTTATTTCACTCTCTCAATACTATTTTCATCTCCGAGAAAAATTGTGTTGATAAGAAAGTAATCTATGGCAATGTTTTTCTCGTTACCGGTTTTTGAACCTTAGCAATATGGCAATTCCTATATTCGCATAATTATTTTTATCACATGAGAATTTTTTATTAATTTCACATATTTTAATTTTATAACTTCAACTCAATCTTTTTATATTGTTTATATGGTTTTAAAAAAATCTATTTGTTAAGATTGTTTACCCTTAAAATGGATAACCGTTGAATTTATACGCGGGTTTAAAGATATGTGGATTGATTCAACACGAATGATCAAGAATGTTAGATAAATAAATTAAAGATACTGTGAATAACCAAACTATTTGTGATGTTGAGTTTGAGCTCGGATTTAATTAATAATAATTCTTCCCTCGATCGGGCCCTCGATTTGGAGCCAAATGCGTACGAAGAACTATGATTAAAATAAGAACTTTTTAGTAACTAGGAAGCAGAGAAACAAGTATGTATTACCTTGGTATGTTTGTTACGGTATCCTTATTGAATAAGAAACTTTCTATTTATATAGTGGGGGAGTGATGATAGGCTATAATTACGTATTTTAGTCGCTTATTATATTCTAATTTACTGCACTTTAATTGAGTTTGAGCTTTAATCGCTAATGTTATGCACTAATTGTGTGTTTTATGCCTTGTAGGAGTGATTCTGAGCTATGTAGATGTTATGGAATGAATTCGAGTGATTTGGAGCTTTGAAGTCTGAGTAAAAGCCCAAGAAATTAAGCCAGATCATGTTCGGGGATCAACGGATGATAGTTAAGAACGAACGAAGAATCGAGTAGGCATATTGCGCATTGTCTAGTAACATGCATATAACTTTTCTCTCATAAGTCCATTTGGGCTACACAGTATATGGTTGGAAATCTAATGCAAAGGGCTACAACTTTCATGTTTTACGATTTTTAAAATTCCAAACATAATAGGGTGAAAAGTGTGCGGCTGTGCACTGGCCGCGCAAATGGTGCAGAAAGTGTGAAAAGTGTGCGGCCAATGCACGGCCGCGCACGTTCTGTCCGGGAAAAATGTCCTTTTTTGCGTAGGAGAAGGTATAATTATTTGGGACCGACCCTACTTGGTATATGTACATGTAAAAATGGTATTTGGAGGACTTTTGACACATTTTGGACCTAAGGAGGCATAGACACAATAGGAGCAAGGCGGGGAATTCTTCTACGAGTTTTTCACTTCCTTTTTCCTATTTCCATTATTGGTTATGAATTCTAGCATTGTAGTTATGCATACTATTATGAATAGCTAATTTGTATCTAGGGTTTTGATAGAACCTCTTGGAGGATGAATTCTTGTTATGTTTTAATAATTTAACCTTTGAATTTGTCTATTTGTTCAACTACATGCTTATTTCAGTTGATTGAATGGACATCGATTAACTGTTCCTATTTATTATGTGTTTCTTGATAAAGGATACATATTTTGATGGTTGTTGAATAACGTCACTCCTAACGTATGTGAGAAATCAATACAGCGGGTTTAAAGGTAGGTTTAGAAATAATAAAACCTTGATGTAGTCATAATAAGCGGTTAGATAAAGCCAACTAGCGTAGTTCGAGATAATATGTCTAGTAAATTATTGTAATTTCTTGAGAGATAATTACGGAACCTAAAGAGATCACGATCAGTAAAGAATACATAGGCGAAATTATAGGGAACATAGCGGGAAGGATTCTAACATTTGAGGAAATCATAACTTTAGACCTCCTTAATTTAATCTCCAACCCTTATTATATTTAGTTTTTAATTTACTAGTTTAGTTTCTTAGTTAATTAGTTAGATATAAGAATCTTAATCTTTATAACTTAGAAATTTATTCGAGCTTGTCTTCTTAGCGATATTGAACAATTATGGCGAAACATTAGTTCTCTATGGGATTCGACTCCGGACTCTTAGATCGGATTATATTTGCAGCGACCGCTTATCCTTTATAGGACTAGAGTTGGGTGTGATCAGGGAGTTTTACCTCTGGTATAATTCTAAAAAAGGTAAAAAAAATCTTCCGTGTACATCAATTACTGATACGCTACCGACATCCAAACAGATCCGCGTCGTGATATTCGGTTGGGTGCGGATATCACGGTCCTCTGTTAGTCGCATCCAACCGTTTGTAGTGCTTTTAGAGGTCTTGGATCTCGTACTGGGTTCGGGGGTGTTGTCTTGTCGGGCTAGGTGGCAAGCACTCTGTTCGGGCCTTAGTACGAGAAGTTCCCAGCTCCGATTCTGATCCCATGTATGCATGTCCTTGTTTCGTTTGGCCTACCGGGAAATCAGTGTGGTCAATAGCGTTGGTTTTACCCCTATACAGATAGTCCCCTCATTTCCAAAAGAGTAGGTTTGCCGAAACGATGGAAAATGATAGATGAACCTCGATTCCTTCCTTCGCACGTTACAACCGAGATATCGGATAATAGTCGCGTCGTTCTGACTTCGAACATGTGTTGTTCAATGGGTGGTTGCCTCCGGATGCGAAATGCCGTGAATTTACTCATATAAAATCTTTGACCCTTTGTACTTCTTCTATTTCCTGATCCATTCTTCCACCTTCGAATCCACTAGCGACTGTCAAGTTTATCAAATCTTTACATCTTCATCTTTGGTCTTCAAATCTTCATCATTGTTCATAGGTTTCTATCCAGATCTTTATACCATCTTCAAACCTTCATACTCTTCTCTTAAACCTTCATACATGTTCCTTCAAATCTTCATTTTTTCTTCTTCAAATCTTCACATTTTTTTCCAGATTACAATGGCTAAAACTTTTAAATCGGTTCCTCAGTAGGCTACCCCTTCATCTTCCCATCCAACCACAAATGTTGAGGTAGTTTCTTCTATAACACCCCGTACATTCGTATTAGGTATGAATATGTTAAATGGGTATTAATTTGATATATTAGACATATGAAGTTCCATCGGTATGAGTATGAGTGAAAATAGTTGTTTCAATATCAAGATGTAAAGTGAGGTGCATAAGATTCGACAAAATTTACTAAGTTTACAGAAGGTCCATATTCCAGCAGGTTTTGGTGAAAATGTGTAAGGAATTTGGGAAAACTCAAAACATGAAAGTTGTAGTCCTTTGAAATATATTTCCAGCGATATATTATGGATCCTGAACGGATCTCTATGAAATAGTTATGTGTATTTTACAGAACAGTGCGCAACTATTGCGCCCCCGTGGTTATGCGGCATTGTTCCTGCCATTTACCGCGGTCAGGACCGCGGTCAGGCCTACAGGTGCGCAGGGGTGGACTTGGGGAGCCATTGTTTTAGCCCTATTTCGTCCCCCACAGCCCCAAAATATAAAAACTTGCTCTAGAAAGGAGAGCTCTCAAAAACCTAACTCCTTAAGGGTCTCTCCACCACCCAAGGTAAGTTCTAATGGAGATTCTAAGTTAATTCAAATTACCCAACATCTTATTAACATGGTTAAACCCTCCATATCATTACATATTTGATTGGGACATCATTGTAGAGAGAAGGAACCTTATAACTCGAATTCAAGGGGATTGAACTTCAAAGAGGTAATGTCTGCACCCTCTAATTGATTATAACATTGGTTAATAATTATAGACCCTAGTTCATGAGATATGAGTTGATGGGTTTGATAGAAAATCATGAACGATTATAGGTTTGGCGTGTTGATTGTTGATTATTGGTTAAGGGTGTTGTTTACCTTATGGGTGATAAAGAATAATGTTGATTATAACCATTTGAGACTTTAGAATTTACCTAGGAGCAAGAGAATGGGTTATTGGGTGTAGAAACACCATTAATAAGGGCTATTAAGCTTTATGCCATCAAGTGTTTGATAAAATGCCTAAGTGACCAAAACATTACTATTATTGCTAATTTGGAATCGTTTTGACTTGTATCGATATAGATTAAAGTTGAAAGGGTAGGCGAATGTTGTAATATGCTCAAGAGCAGGAAATTAAGGTATGTGAGGCTAACTCTCTATGTTTGGGAATGTTAATGATTCTCCCTACACTATGTTTCTTTTACCACGTTACCAATTTCCTCAGAAATATAGTTAAGCCTAGTTCCTTGAATAGTTGCAGAACTTCTATTCTCTAGGTTCGTAACTCGTTCATGAATTTTATTCTGAACGTTGTGAAATCAGTGTGAAATCAATATAGACTTGGGTTTGATGCCCATGAGTCTCAGTCTAGATTACTCAGCATGTCATAAACAGTTGAAGTTTCAATTTTCATAATCAGTTCATGAATACATGTCGCAGTCTAGCTCTATTCAGCATTCAAGTATCATGTATGATTCTCATGTATAATCAGTTCATATGATTCTCATTTCCTTGATGTTGAACACTTGTGTTTGGGCCTAAGGCCGCAGTTAATGCTTTATGCATCTTTGGGCCTGAGGCCGCAGTTTATGCTTTATGCATCTTTAGAACTGAGGTTGCAGTTATGTATACGTATACTTGGGTCCGAGGCCGCAGTTTGTGCACATATATATATTGGGCATGAGGCCGCGGTTTAATATTCAGATAAACAGGTTGTTCATCATTCAGAAGAGGGAGTATTCATATCCTTACTTCCTTTCAGTTCAATTATTAGTTATCATTTCAGTTATCAGTTATCATATCAGTTACCAGTTATCAGTTCAGTTATCATTTCAGTTTCAGATTCAATAGTTATCATTTCAGTTATCAATTATTAACTCTCAGTTATCAGCTTAGTTTCAGTTTCAGTATTTATAATTATTTCTTTCAGTTGCTTTACATACCAGTGCAATTCAAATGTGCTGACGTCCCTTTTGCCCGGGGCCTGCATCTCACGATGTAGGTAATGATTTACAGGTTGATGACTTAGAGCGCTAGAATTCTCGTACCAGTTATTTGGTGATCTCCAGTCCTTTCAGGGCGTTATTATTACCTTAAAGTCTTCAGTATTTTTAGATAGTCAGTGTTTTCAGTACTTCATAGACTAGAGTAACAGTTAGACAGAGTCGCAGGCTTTTCATATTAAGCTATGTTGGCTATAAATATGTTTCAGAATTGTACTAGTATTTTCGCACTTTGATTTATATCATTCAAACTTTTAGTGTATTAACATATGTTAGTTATCTTCCGCCTTCAGTATGTTATGATATCAGATGTCGATTCAGCCAGCCAGTTGGTTCGCTCGGTCACACTAGTCAGGCACCGGGTGCCGCGTTATGTCCAGGCCTATGTTCAGGGCGTGACAGCTTCTGTGGCGCCTGCTCCCGAGGTAGCCTCCCCCGAGGCAGCAGCTCCCGAGGCTGGCCCCGAGGCGCCCTTTGAAAAGTTTTATACCCGGGGGTTGTTCAATTGCAGATGACTTCAAAGTAGAGAAACCCTCATCCAAACAAGACCGGGGTAGAGATACATGCAGATACATATGCTCCATTACTGAGGATACCCTTCCCA
The DNA here is from genome assembly GCA_005239495.1 of Nicotiana undulata. Taxonomy (NCBI): domain Eukaryota; kingdom Viridiplantae; phylum Streptophyta; class Magnoliopsida; order Solanales; family Solanaceae; genus Nicotiana; species Nicotiana undulata. The sequence continues at coordinate 8,786 of ML262782.1, forward strand.
TAGTCCAAGAGGACTGTAAATAGGGAGGCAAAGATGTGGTTGTCCCCGGGACAGAGAACGATATCACTACACATGTGGAGGTCTATTTAAGTGTTTACACTTACCCCTTCATGATGGGCACGGTAGACCCAATAGTTTTGGCTTTCTGCAAGAGATACGAGGTGTTCTTTGGGAAAATCCACCTGTCTCTTTGGAGGATCGTGATCCTCTTACATTATTTTGTGAACAACACCGAGTTCCCTTGGTTCACCCTCGACCATCTACTCTGTTTGTACGGTCCTCGGATTTTTCGAGGGGGACTAATCAAGCTTACTAGTCGAGCCAGCAAGGTCCCTTTTCGATCATTGACGAGGATTGAGACCGAGGCTAGCAGGGGCGCTTTGTTCGGGTGAAATTCCCGAGAAATGGAATGCATCTCGTAAGTGTAGCTTTTTCTTAAGTGTCAAGTTCCCTTTGTTTACTTTCTCAGTATCGGTATTTATGGTCGTGTAGTTGTTGCCCGAATTCCCAATGCGGTACCTCGGCTCAAGGAATGGATTGAAGGCATCTGCTAGCAGATGTCCTATTTCGAGCGCTCGTGGCACAAGCTTTTGATGGTGCGATGGGAGGCCCGTTCTCATGGTAAGGTTATCTTTTGAACACTTATTACAATGCCCGAAATTACACAATGCTGACCTTTTCTTCTTCTTTCGTAGGTTTGCCTAAGACCACCGAACTTAGGCCACTGGAATGGGACAAGGAAGCACCCTTATCCGTTTATCCCTCCGTTACGGGACAGCCCGGGGCTGCCGAAAATGAAGAGAATAAGGGAAAAGAAAGTCAACGGGCTCCTCGGACCCCGAGGTAAAAATAAAGAAGAGGGTTGCTAACTGGACCCGCAAACCCAAGAAGAATATCAAGTCTAGGGTACCGGACCCTGACTTCCTTTATAGGAGCAGGGATGAGTCCGAAGAAGGTGAAATCTTTGTCTCCCACAGATCGACCCCTACTGTAGAGCAAGCGACCAGGGAGAAGGTCCATGAGATCGAGTATCTTCTAGTCTAGGAGGCCAAAGTGGATATGGAGGTTGCGACCTCTCTAGAAACTGCTCCTGCCCTGAAGGAGGCGACCGGTGTGATAGACATCATTAAGTGTAATGAGCTAGTCGATCGTTCCGTGAGATTAGCCATGTTTTCCCCATTTCTGTTTCGTTTTGTGTTAATTAGTTCATTTATGTTATGTTGGGTTGGTTGTCTCGGGTTTGGACTGGTTGTGGAGAGAAATGAGACACTTAGTCTCTTGAGTTGGTATAATAGTTGGAAAAGTCAACCGGAACTATTAGGTAAACGACCTCGGAATGTGGATTTTATGGCTCGGATAGCTTCATTAGGTAATTTGGGACTTAAGAGTGTGTTCGGAATGTTTTTCCGAGGTCCGGAGTAGAATTAGGTTTGAATTGGCAAAATTGAGTTTTTGGTGCTTTCCGGTCGGCAGTGAAAAATTAGCTATCGGGGTCGGAATAGAATTTTGTAAGTTGGAACAGGTTCGTGGTGTCATTTTAGAGGTGTGTGTAAATTTTTAGGTCATTCGGAGGTGGTTTGGTTAGTTTCGGCAGCGTTGGCGAATTTTGGAAGTTTAGAAATCCTTAGACTTGAATCATGAGTTGATTTGATGTTTTGATGTTACTTCAAGTGTTCCGAGGGTTCAACTAAGTTTGAGTGATCATATATGACTTGTGGGTACCATTGGTTGGGGCCCCGAGGGGCCCGGGATGATTTCGGATGGTCATCGGGAGGTTTAAACTTGAAAAAATGCAGCAAAGCTGCTGCTGGTGCTAAGTTTCTTGTGTGGCCGCACCTGCGGATGGGGAGCCGTAGGTGCGATGCCCGCAGGTGCGATTATCCTTGCGCATATGCAAAAATAGGGATCCTGGCCTGGGAACGCAGGTGCGGAGGTTGGCTCGCACCTGCGAGACCGCAGGTGCGATATGTTGGCCGCAAATGCGGATCTTGAGGAATAAGTAGAATCCGCACATGCGATACTTTTTCCACAGGTGCGGCGTCGCAGAAGCGGATATTTGAACCGCAGATGTGGTTTTGCTGGGCAGAGTGTATAAATTAAACCCTTTGGGAAATTTTGGTTATTCTTCACCATTTGTGTTCGGGTTTGGAGCTTTTTGAGAGGATTTGAAGAGGGAATTGAGGGGTAACTTCTGGAGGTAATGTTTTTGAACTCAATACTTGATTCTATGTTGATTTTCAGTTGTTTAAGCATGAAATCTATGAGATTAAGGGTGCAAAATTGGGGGATTAGGGCTTGTAATTGGAGACCTTTGATAGGGGATTTGAGGCGTCATTTGAGGTTCGATTTTGATGTTCTTGGTATGTATAGACTCGTGGGAGGATGACGATTCTTGTGATCTAATTTTTATCGAATTCCGAGATGTGGGCCCGGGGGTCGAGTTTTTCCAATTTCGGGATTTTTGATGTAATTTGATTATTTTTGCGTGGGCTTTATTCCTTTAGTGCATATTGATGGTATGAATCTAATTTTGAATAGATTTGGGGCGATTTGAGGCCGAGTCGAGTGGAAAGAGCATCATGGAGTGGTTTTCATCCGGTTTAAGGTAAGTAATGTCTGTAAATCTCGTCTTGAGGGTATGAAAACATGGGCTTCACAATGTATCACTATTTTGGAGTGGAGCACATACTAGATGAAGAGTGTGTGGCGTACACCGATGAGGATTGTGACTTGGTCCGTCCGGTAGCAACTATTAAGTTGCGTGCTTGATTATAAACCATATGATATTTCATGTTTAAAGATTATTACTATGTTTTGGGCGGAATGTCGTATTTGGGCCTCGTGCCATATGTTTAGACCCCTTGGGGGATTTTTACTGCTATTCCTCACTGTGTTGACGTACGATTTACACTCAGTCATATTATGCTTAACTGATTTCGAACTCAGTCTCATTTACACTACTTTGAGGCATAAAATGATATTTTTGGGTCGAGTACCCCGTTTTACTGATAGCCCGAGTGGATTTTGAAAGGTTTCTGACTGAGTGAGGCCGAGAGCCTATATTGTGAGGAGTATATATATGGATCTAGCTACACGCCGCAGCAATAAATATATATATGAATCGGACTGCACGCCGCAGCGAGATATGTTGGATCGTGTTGCACGTCGCAGTGAGACATATGGATCGGGTTGCACGCCGCAGCGATATAGCACTTGGGTTGTAGGAGCCCCTCCGGAGTCTGTACACCCCCAGTGAGCGTAGGTACCTACTGAGTGCGAGTGCCGAGTGACGAGTGATTGGGAGGCATGCTGAGGGACTATTTCTAAGTGATGTTATGCCCGAGGGGCGGTTTATTATACATGTTTTTGCCTGAGTGGCTACTTATGATTCATATCATTTTACACTAAACTTCTTGGACATTTTATTGAAACTGTTGGAAATTACATTTTACAAAGGATTTTCACCAAAATCAGCATTTTAAGCGTGATGATTTAACGTATACACTGTTGGAAAGAAAGACTGTGCTTATTGCGAATTTGATGACTTGTGTTTATGTGTTTCTTACTTCTCAGACCTTATTTACTTTCATTACTACTGAGTTGGCGTACTCACATTACTCCTAGCACCATGTGTGCAGATCTAGGTGCTAGGGCAGAGTGATCCGTCTATATGTTCCAGAGACTTCTTGGAGATTTGCGAGGTAGCTGCACGCGTCCGCAGCCCTGCTTTCTCCTGCTTACTATTATAGAGTTTATTTTTTAGACTTGTATATTTTCTTTAGATGCTCATAACCAGTGACTCCGAGATCTTGGGGTTGTATTTAACATTCGGTGTAGCTTTATCTATTTTAAAAATGATTAAACAAAACCTTTTATGGATTATCAGTTTAGTAATGATATAAATGAAAGATTCTTTACGTTTTGAGTGTTAATTTGGCTGGCCTAGTTACACGATAGGCGCCATCACGACTAGTTTAGATTTGGGGTCGTGACAAGTTGGTATCAGAGCCTAGGTTACATAGGACTCACCGGTCATGAGCAGGTTTAGTAGAGTCTTGCGGATCGGTACGAAGATGTCTATACTTATCTTCGAGAGGCTGCAGAACCCTTAGGAAAAATATCACATTCTTGAATTATTGTCGTGTGAATCCATTTATTCAGCCAAAAGCGTAACTCTTTGAATTACTTTCGTGTATTCGAATGCGCACGTGAGCGCTCGTATCAACAGTGCATCGACGGCTCTTAATTTCCATGGATGAGATGTGATTTGTATCATGTTGATAATGGGCCAGTCTGGAGGACTTGATGCCGGATTTTGTCGGTGGATTGTGTGCTGAGATTTCTTTGTGTGAGCACATGCATTTGGGTACTTATATGTCCGTTTATGTCCTTGTTGATGGGACTTTGTGACTAGATGACAATGTGGTGAGTGTGATTTGATAGTAAGATGTGTTCATATTGTTTGATCGTGGAAAAAAAAAGGGGATTGGCTAGATATGTAGCAAGAACTATTGAGTGTTTGACTTATGTCTGGAGTTGGCATATGGCCTCGAGTTGTGAGTGTATAGGAGACCTCTCATGTTGTTTAGTTGTGGAGTGAAGTGGATCTTTCTATTGTGTTATGAGTTCCTGGTGATGTCTTTTGGGCTGACCAATGCCCTAGTAGCGTTCATGTATTTGATTAACAGTGTATTCCAGCTATATTTATACTCCTTCATTATTGTATTCATTGATATCATCCTGGCGTACTCACATAGCCAAGAGGAGCATACTCAGTAATTGAGGAGGGTATTATAGAGATTGATGGAGGAGAAGCTTTATGCAAAATTCTCCAAGTGTGAATTTTTGGCTCAGTTCAGTAGCATTCTTGGAGCACGTGGTGTCTAATAAGGGTATTCAGGTGGTCAGACGAGTGTGGAGAGAGCTTCGAGAAGCACAAGATTGCTTTTACCACAGCTTCAGTGTTGGTTTTGCCATCAGCTTCAAGTTCTTACACCGCATATCTTGATGCCTCGAGGATAGGCATTGGTTTTGTTTTAATGAAGGAGGGTATAGTGATTGCGTGATAGCTACGATTTTTGAAAGGGTATAGAGATGATATCAGTTTGAGTCTAAACATGCGGGGTTATCTCCTGCAGGGTGTCTTGAGGTTGTGTGACCCTTAGGTGGTTTTGTAGCAAGTCCTCTTTTATCAGTAATTTATATATGTTGCAATTTGAGTTAGGTTGCTTGTGGAACTTGGCATTGACTATTACGATGATGAATGCGAGATTTGCATACGATTTGGGATATAGATGGTTTGTCTCATATGAGCTTATGAAGGATTTAGTTGAATCTCACTGCAGTATGGTCGCAGTGATAGTGCATGGGCATTATGAGTTATTGTTTGTCTTGATCGTTTTCTTTGAGCTAAGTGGGGGAGTCTGTTAATGATAAGTTGATTGCACGATTATGTGTTGTATTGGTCTCGGTTCGAGGTATATTGGTGAATCAGTTATGACCTGCTAAGGTGGAGTCTAGGAATGATTCGAGTAATGGAAAATTCTTCGATACAGGTTGTAATGTACTCTATGGGTAGATGCGTTTATTGAATGATTGAGTTGTAATTGTAAAAGGTGTAGTGTGTGTAGTGTATGAATTTTCGTGTTGTTTTAAGTGTGTGGATTACTTTCTAGTATGTTGGTGTGCAAACCGGGTCAGGTCGTTCTGTCTGCTTGATCAGTGTAACTGAGATTTGCGTAGAGTGGATGACTCTCGAGAATGGTTCTGACGCATTCAAGGTTATATATAGCAATTGGGAATCTTTAAAGTGTGTATTTGGCTAGAACTGAGATTTACGTTGGAGGGTGGCATTTCTACATTATCATGGATTCTACATATCAGTATCAGGAAAGTGAAGGTAATGTCTTTAGAATCGCAGGAAGTCTCTTCAGGGTAAGTATTTTGAACGTGGTACTTTTTGGGGATATTTGAGAGAGTATTCAGCAGCTTACGAGCCTTAGACGGTACGGTCTTACACTTGGGTCGTGTGGTGAGTCTAGGTCGAGAATTGCGGTATTATGTCAAGGAGGAGTATCAATTCGAAGGTAAGTCAGAAGGAACTTGGATAAATAGGACAGCGTTGTAGTAGGTCGGATTGGCATGGTAAGGGATATGATTAGTTCTTTGGGTGTTTATGAGGCAATGAGCTTTTATGGGTGTTTCTTAGCAATGCTCTTGGGTTTTGGTGACCTGCGTAGCTTGGTGGAGTTAGAAGGATTCAGTCCTGACGGTTTGGTGTTGTACAAATGGGATTCGGATAGTTCTTGATGGTTTTTACTACGGTTAGAGATGTGTTTTTCTACTAGTGTGAGGAGCATGTGATGTATAGTGATTTTGCTTCTAGATGGTATCAAATGTAAATTTCTTGGCTAGTTGGGTACGTAGTTGCTTGTGGTTTGGAAGGGATTATGAAGTTCTCACATTTATCATAGGATGGCACGGTGTACGCGGTATGTCGTGTAGAGTTGAGATCTGCATGTCTGAGGTCTAGGTTCAGTTCTAGAAGGAATGGCATAAATTCTTAGGCATCATGGGTAGTTTTAGATGACTAGGTAAATGATATCACTAATTGGTGTGGCTCGATGAGTGTATACATTTCAGAAAGGGGCAATGTGTTTGAGTTAAGGGTGCTTCATTAGTATTGTGGTGCTCTCTTGTTGGATCAACTGTTGATATTCAAGTTTGCTTGGTGGCACAGAAATATTTTAGGGGTATCCCTTGTGGAATGACTGAGTATTAGAGGTGTGTTACATATTCGGTCGGTGGAGTTGGGATCAAATATGGTGATTCGTGCGCTTCATGGACTTCGAGACTGAGAGTTCTCATAAATAGGTTATTTTGTGGTTGTGGACTGTGAAGATGCGAGCAAAGCTAGTCAGATGTTAGTATGGACCATGATTCAGTCATTGTGAACCTTCGGAGAGTTACCTATCTTTTGTGGGTGACCGGAGTTGATTTAGGGTTATTGGTAGGCCTAGTATGGGTGTGTGTTATGCACTGGGTCGGTATTGTTGACTCTAAATTGCTATGTTGAGGGATGTACCATTTGATTGTCATTGAGTTTATTCGTGTTCTAGAGTGATCTATGAGTTACCCTTCGGTGTTTCAAGGAGCTGTGATTGTTGGTTATAGGCACATATGGTGCGAATCTTTTTGGGATTCATAGCGGGATTTGAGTAAGGTAAGTAATTGGGTATTGCGTGATTGAGACGTATTGGTTATGTTCTTTCGGGTTCGTGTGGCATGGTATCGTCTGCTTTCCCCGTGGTTATGGAAATGCACTTTGAGTACTTGATGTCGAATTGCGCATGGTTACTGATTTTGAGCAAGGTGGATTGAAGTATTTCATGTGGTCCAGCATTAGATGGGATCACGCATTGTAGCGGAGTTATGTGGAGGTATGATCCTTGGTGTCAGATTTGTGTGTTTTGATTATACGATGTGTGTCAGGCTTTTAGCATGGTGTTGTGATGGTAATTATTAATGGCAGGATAGTCCTCTCGTGTGAATCTTTTTTTATGATTCGAGTTCGTGGGATGTTGCTATTGAGTGCACGAGTTGCACAGGTTATGGGTTTAGATTGTATTGATGCGCCATGTCATCAGAGTGGTCGTTTTGGATGAGAAGAGCTCATTGGCCTAGAATGAATACTACCAGAGTCGACTACAGCATGGTTGGAAGGATGATATCGAAAGTTGGCTTAGAAATCTGCTATAGTTCCTGTCGAAAAAGGGGGAGCTCCATCACTGGCGGATCGGACGAATGGTTGCTAGTTTCTACGTGTTTCTTTCATCTTCGGCAGCTTATGAAAGTGTTAAAGTGAGGCATTGCTTGATAAGAGGTCATGTACCGGTATTGGGTTGTTTTGAGCAGCTATTGTGATTTGGAGTTATCGCTATGAGTGTTTTAGTCATGCAGTATATTACGTGATTACATCTTAGGTTACGGATATGGCTTGATACAGCGTGTTCAGACTTATTCAGTTTATAGTTGTGGAATTTTGAACTTGTAAATTATTTCTGAAGTGGAAATTTGGTTCTAAGGTTTATGGGTCAGGTTGGATTTTGAAATTTCAACTATGTTGTGCTATTGGACCTATATGGGATAGGGTGACGTGGGATCACCCCGGGTATGTGCATGGTAGGTTTCATGACAATTTTGGTGGTTTTTGGAACAACTCTGGGCACGTTCGAGGACGAACGTCTATTTAACTGGGGGAGAATGTAACGACCCGGTCGGTCGTCCCGTGAGATTAGCCCCGTTTTCCGCATTTCTGTTTCATTTTATGTTAATTAGTTCATTTATGTTGTGTTGGGTCGGTTGGCTCGGGTTCGGAGTGGCTGTGGAGAGAAATGAGACACTTAGTCTCTTGAGTTGGTATAATAGTTGGAAAAGTCAACTGGAAGTTGACTATTACGGCCTCGGAATGTGGATTTTATGGCTCAGATAGCTTCATTAGGTAATTTGGGACTTATGAGTGTGTTCAGAATGTTTTTCGGAGGTCCGGAGTAGAATTAGGCTTGAATTGGTGAAATTAAGTTTTTGGCGCTTTCCAATCGGCAGTGGAAAATTAGTTATTGGGGTCGGAATAGAATTCCAGAAGTTGGAATAGGCTCGTGGTGTCATTTTGGAGGTGTGTGTAAATTTTCAGGTCATTCGGAGGTGGTTTGGTTAGTTTCGGCAGCGTTGGCGAATTTCGGAAGTTTAGAAATCCTTAGGTTTGAATCATGAGTTGATTTGGTGTTTTGATGTTACTTCAGGGGTTCTGAGGGTTCGACTAAGTTCGAGTGATCATATATGACTTGTGGGTACCATTGGTTGGGGCCCCGAGGGGCCCGAGATGATTTTGGATGGTCATCGAGAGGTTTAAACTTGGAAAAATGCAGCAAAGCTGCTACTGGTGCTAAGTTTCTGGTGTGGCCGCACCTGCGGATGGGAAGCCGCAGGTGTGATGCCCGCAGGTGCGATTAGACTTGCGCAGATGCGGAAATAGGGAGCTTGGCCTGGGAGCGCAGGTGAGTGTTGATACCCAATTTTTCCTCAAATTATTTTTTTAAAAATAAAAACTTGCATATATACCTTCAAAATCAGTTTTTATAATGATTGGCATTTTTATATAATTTTACCATATTTTTATTAATTTATTATAATTTATCCAGTATTTTTATCTCCAATAATTAATCATAAATTGCATAACAAATGATTTCAAAACATATTCTGGTTGAATACATCGTTTTTAGGTCCTATTAAGGCCAAACTATTTTACAAATTGGCCTAATTAGCCTTATTTGGCTATAATTGCAATGAATTTGCAATTATAGCCTAATTACATATTTTTGTGCTATTTTACTCAATAATTAGTCATTTTACATTTTTTATACTAATTAATCATTTTAATGTCAT